>JAQQAE010015118.1:0-12153 GCA_029823295.1 Pseudamia nigra
ACAGGAAGAGGGTCCAGTGTTAGTGCACATTTTTCTGAGACAAACATTCTCCAGCTGGTGCGTCTACTACATAAGCTAGCACAGTTTGCTTGCTCTGCTGCATCCCATTCCTCATATGGAATGTCTGACTACAGCAACTGTTTAGCTGAGACTTACAAGTTTCAGGAGTTCACCTGGTAGTTAGGTCATATCAAGGTCAGATCATGTTTGCACCACACATGAACCAAGTTTATTTGGGAGCATACCAAGACCAACTCTTCTAAGTGGCTGCACTGTGGTTGTTTGGACGAGAAACCGAGTGTGATTACAGTGGCCACCCACTTCATGTAACAAACTGCACCAAGGGGGAAGACAAACTCAGAAGGAATCAAGGCTGATGTGGATACACCTAAAAGCAGTATAAAGGAGCTAGAAAGTATTGAATGAACCTTACAGACCTACAAACTTACGGACCTTACAACTTTCTTAATTCTCACTATAATATTAAGATATCCATATTATGTTGCTTGCAGAACCTTTTTGTAGGAACTACCTCTCAGACATAAATATTTCTAAAGCTGACATCAAAGCAAACAAAATCCAACTGCAGCACATGGTCACATAAGCAGGAAGACAATGTCTTGTTTTGTATTTTGAATGTTAACAGTGAAACCATGGTTCATGACAAATCCCTGAATGATCCCATCACAGGTCAGTGCTGTGCTGTTATGTAGGTGTCCTGTGGGGCTAGAGGAAAACAGTGACAAAATTCTCATGTCACCTTACCTTGCCCTATCCTCCACCATGGTGTCAAAGTAATCTTTATTGTACTGTGAGTCTAAAGCCAATTTAGTGAGGATGAATGAGGATAGTGGCAGCTCCCAAGCGGCACGGCCTTTCCCTCTCTCCAAGCAGCAGGCTGAGGTAGAGCCGCAGTGGGGAGCTCCAGAGACCTCTATATTTATCTGACACAGTAACAAGCCGCTGTCTGACTGCTGCATGGTGTAGTACAGCTCAGAGTTTCTGTTCATTTGAACCCCATTCCACCCCACTGTGACCAGTGATGAGGGAACGAGGGATGACCTAGCAACATGTCATCGCTTTATGATGAGACTCTGAATGAAAATGCATTCATGTATGAAAACCAGAAAGCAGTGAAGTATTCAGATCATTTACTTATGCAAGTTCCATTATCACACTGAAAAGAAAAGTTATGCATTCAGAGCCTTTACTTAGGGAAAATGCGTGTACAGTGAACCCTCGTTTATTGCGGGGGTTACATTCTAAAAATAACCCGTGATAGGCGAAATCCGTGAAGTAGTTTCCTATGGAAAAACTCACTCCGGCCAATGAGATGGGTGAATAGAAAGCAGTGTAAAGCGCTTTGAGTGCCGTAGGGTAGAAAGGCACTATATAAGTGCAAGATAAAGGTGCTATATAAGTGCTATAGAAGTGCATTTACCATTTACCATTCATACGCTGTAAAAAAAAATACATGAAAATTGCACAAAAAAAATCTGCGAAGCAGCGAAAGGTGAACCGCATTATAGCAAGGGTTCACTGTAATTGAAAACACTTTAATTAAATTACAAATTTTAAGATGAAAAGCAACTGATAACTAAAGCTGTCTGACATATGGAGTACATTTAGTGATGTCAAACTGCAAATCTGCATAAAATGGCAATAGTCAAGGGCCTCAAATTTGTACTGAAAATAGCTAAAATCAGGATAAGAGGGTCTGTGGGTGATGAAAAGAACATTGCAAGATACCACAATGTGCCATGTGGAGCATTTGAGTTACTGCTGAGGAAAACTACCACTGGTCATTGCAACTATCTGTCATTATTTTAATCCCCCCTCTGAAAACACCTGTGATGGGCCAAATTACAAGCGTCTAGACTGTCCTTCTCAAAATGAATTTGAAAGTCATTCAAAGTGCTGAAATGTAGGGGTGTAACGGTTCACAGAAGCCACGGTTCTGTTCATACATTGGTTTTAGGCTCACTGTTCGGTACGGTTTTGGTTTAAGAGGAAAAATGCAACAAACTGTCCTGAAGGCAGGTTACTTTATTTATTTTTGACAATTGTAACAATGAAGTTTAGTTTTATATATTTCTGTTAAGAATTTCCTGACTTAGCTGGTATACCCTGAAGTGGATTTAACAGTAAATAAATGGACAGAACAACAAAACAACCTGACGTAAGTAGGAAAGAACCAAGGAACATATACAGCCCGGCAGCATCTGCCAACTGAGATTTTGATTTAACTTAACTCCATTATAAAAACATGGAACTCTAACAGTTGTTGTTCCATTGTAATGTTTTGCATAGTTAAATAAGAACAGCAAATACTGTCACGTTAGATACAAATTTATATTGACTAATGCAAAAAAAAATAAAAAATGGAAGGGAAAAATGACAGGACCTCTTGAAGGATATCACAAAAAAGAAACAATACCTCCAGATCAGGTCTACACCCATCATAAGGCAAAGTAGTCTGTAATTATTTCTAAATAAAAATGTGAAATTACACAGGGGAGCTGTCTTCCTGAAACAACTGGATTTGGATTTATTTGGAGTTTCCGGGTTGACGTTAGTTTAGCTATGTAGCTTCAATGCTTTTCTTTGTAAACAATAGATGTCTGTGGGGGCTGGTGTTAAATGCAAGCTTGTATAACTCAATAGTATAATAGTCAACAAATCATACTATTACTATTATTAGCACTGTAGCTTTAAGAAAAGTGCTTGAGTTAAAGTATCTAGTTACATTCCACCATTGCACGCAAGAAAGAAAAGACACCAAATTCTTTGACTGTAACTTGTCACTTCACACACTGCTGGATTTCTCTGCATGAGGGGCCATATTTCTTCCAGGGCCACCATGATGCTAACAAAGAACCAAATGGTGATTGCTGTGTTTCAGCGGCCCATTGAAGTGGATGGACAAGGAGCTGCCAGTTTGCTAAGAGAGCCATGCCAAGAGGGGTGAAGAGGGCAGAGGAGTTCCAGCCACCTATGCCCATTAGGCTGCATGCTGACAACTGTGATCCTACGCAAACAAGCCAAGTGGAGAGACCAACAAGAGGCACTGGCCGGGTCAAGGTCAAGGTCATTTTTCATTTGTTGACAGGAAGCAAAATGATGGCAATAAACATGGATTGAAAAAACAAAAAGATATTTGTAAGGAGTTGGACGGATGAGAATTTGTTTTCAAGATTTCACTTCTAGGCCTTGAGCTGAAAGATGCATCATGATGAAGTATTGAATTTTTTTTGATATTGACAACTTTTGCCTATTTTTAATGAGTGACAGAAAAAAAATCTTGAGTATAAGCAGGTGAGTTCAATCACAAGGCACACAAGCAAAAAATTAGAAATTACATCAAGAGAACAAGCAATAAAATATCACCACTCTCATTTATCCAGTGCGACATTTCCAGTCTTACAGAGAACTGTAAAAGTAGTTCTGTACTTGTATGTTTGGTGAATTCATTAAATCATCGTGGTGTTTGTTTTGTCATCCCATCAACATTCTATCAAACATTACTCTATGGATGAGGCATGTATCACCAATGCCTAGAACTGCTAACTTCCAGGAGACTTGAAAAAGAAAGAGTTTGGGGGGAAGTTCGTGGTTGTCATAGACATTTCATTTAGCTGTTTAATTCATGAGATTTCCTTTGTAATTTTATGACGCCCTTTCATCTCCTCATTATGCACATGCTTAGAAAAAGAACAGACAGCAAAACACCACTGGCATGTTGAGGCCTGCTAGATATCTCTTTTATGGATAATGCACACATAAAACACCCACGAGTCATCCTCAGCTAAACCACTGCAGGATACAATAACTGTTCTTCAGTTATTAAACAATAACTTTTTTCTATAGTTGATTTAACATGTATACCTGTTCAAATATTGTGCATAGTTCATTCAGTATTAAAACCACCTGGTCGCAAAGCTGTCCCTACATCAAAACAAAACACATCCACTATCTACAGTACACACACTGACATGCCCTTGGGAAGTATATCTGTTTTCAAAGAAACACTCTCACACATATTTTAGCCATATGTGCAGTGAAAGGTAGTGGGAGTACTGTAGATCAGTTCCCCTGCTTGCCTCCTTTGCCACACACACACACACACACACCACACCACCACCCCACATACACACACGCACCCCCACCCACACACACACACACACACAACAGGGGAACAAAATAGAAGAACAGTGTTTCTGTGACCTCAGTGAACCCTACTAACTATTCTGGCAAAGCAGAATACTCTTCTCTCTTCAGTATGCCAGCGTACATCCTCACCTCTGCAGGAGAGATTTGTCAGCGGGAGATTTCATTTTTTTCCGCTATGGAATTAACCCATGCTCTCAGAGCTTGCTTGCAGGCATGGCACATTATCTCCCATGAAGCACTGCCAAGCTAGCCCAGCAGTTAGTAAATGGATGGCTCTGGCCTGAACTATATGGAGGAATAGAGCTGGGGCAAACAGGCAGACAGAGTGACAGCTCAGGCAGCATAGGCAGACACAGGTAGCAGGCATGGGTACTCATCTCTCTCACCTCTCTAAGAGGCATCACTAAAAGGTGGATAGCCCTCATCCTTCCTGCCATTTACAGAAAGACTGAGGGGAACCTACCACAGAGCCAGGGGGGCCCATAGCTCTGTGAGAGGAAGTTATAGTATTCAAACAGATTTATGAATGAATAGTGAAAGCTAAGGATGAGTCACAGCTTCCGAGCTGCACAGCCAGAAGGCAGCACGCAGCCTATCACCAGAGGCATTGGGTGGCTCAAATAGGCATCAAGCAGGCTTGAAACGCACTACACACTGGCATGGCACTTACACAAGCAAACATACATTCACAAAAACACACACATGGCTAAAACACAACTGGCACAGACAGAGTGGGCATACACAACCTGGGCACAAGCTAAGGAAAATTTGTCAACGAAGAGGGACGGCACGTGAGGACAGCTGAGTGCATTAGTGCCTATGTGTTTGGATGTGAGGGTAAGTGTGTCAGTCTCTTTAGAAGCTACCAGCATGACACACAGGTCCTATTTTGGTCAATCAAGTCTATGAGATGAAACCTAGGAAAAGAGGCCAATGTGTCAGCGCTTTGAGAGGAGTCCTTTGTAGACCACAGAGGACAGAAGAGTCGGATAAACTCACAGCACTGACCATCAATGGACAATAAGCCCTGCTGTTCATACATAGACAATAACATACTGTATAACCATGTCACCATGAATGAACTTTACTAAGTTTGAATCAAATTGAAATTGTTCTGAGAAAGGCACTGTTTTTGATATTAAATGTTAGTAACAACAGTTGACACGTGTCTGTGGCTTTTCATAAGTATTACCACACTCTGGTCAAGCAATGAGGCAAATATAATGTTACAATTTTGCATTTGGGAGTAATTCAAAACAAATTAAAGCATGAGGCTAAAAGAATTCCATTTTGACCAATCACACTCGCCACTCATGTTCCAGACCTCTCGAAGTCCAAAGGCAACCAATAAAACCAATTGAGTAGAAAAACTATTTGTAGCCAGAGTTTTTCCCATTTACTTTAAGTGAGCTCAGGTTCTGAGTAGTCAGTAAAGAAGGTCTCCGTTTGCTGTGAATGTGCGAATATCAGCTGCTAACAGTTCCCGAGAATGACATTTATGAATGTGACCTAGATGGGAGAAAATGTGGCAAAGGCCAGGAGAGAGGAGGAGGAAGGGAGAGCTGGGATGTAAAAAGAATGTACTGAGACAGACACATACATACACACAACCCCATTTATAACCCTGTTGTCGCTTGTCTTACCCTTGGAGCACAGTTTAAAAAGACATAAGCTTCTGAGAACACAAACAGAATGAATGGTGGTCATGAGCCGAGCATTGTCATCTTTCTCCAGTGTATTTATTTCAGTGACACCAGGGAGTTGTCACACTGTGAATCAATAGTCCTCAGTACTCCCGGGAAATAACAGAGATGAGGGTGAATGAACAGCAATGGACAAGAGAACTGTTTCTGTTTCAAGTGTTGAATGCATCCTCCTGAAGCTATCTACAAAACAGGCAGGAGCAGTAATGTGTAGAAGAGGTGGATGCCAACTGTGTGCAGGCACTTTCCTCTTTGAGTTGTGGGGTCTCAGTGAACAGACAAAAAACACAGCATGGTAGCAGCATAGACGATGAATCTGATTATTCCATCTTTGGCCTGCTGGTTGTGGGAAGGCAGGAATGAATGCATCTGATCAACATGAGTGCCATCTCTTTGGCACCAAAACTGGCACACTGCCTAAACTTTGTACAAAATGGAGCAGAGCGCAGGCAAGTAGTTCATGCCATGTGGAAACAACGGATGTACGGGCAGTGAGTCACCATGCTTACTGTGCCCTCAGGAAAGCACTGGACTCTCAAGACTGAAACTGGAGCCTTTTTTGTTTCCTGTCCCTATAACCACAGGACTTTGATAAGCTTGAGGAAAGCCATTAAATATTTAAGAGCTTTCCTGTAACGGCTGGACAAGGACCGAGCTGTTTGTTAAACTGCAACAGCTAACAGATGATCATTGGAACTGGACACATCTCAGCTTGACAATACACGCAGGAAAACACAGAAGACAGAGAAATGTTATCACCACCATCAATTTAGATCAATATTAGCAACAAATAACCTCAGTATGCACTAACACATTGTCTGCACATAAGGCCAAGGGCTGTGAATTTCCCCCTCTTTATCCCCTCAGAACTGCAATGACTAAGCCTGCAGGAATTTCTACCTTATATATTTAAAGGAGCAGACTCATTCTATCCAACTTAAAATACAAGCATTATGCCTAAAGTATCAATAAATCTACCTCTTAGCCAGCACAAAAGGAGCATAATTTCTACACAGTTCGATTTTTCCACCACTAATCTTGACAACAAGAAGTATGAGCTATTTGTTGAAGCTTTAGAAATCAATTTACAAAAGCCTCTGAGGGAAAAGAGGATTTGCATTCTGTTTTTCCTCTGATTAATTTATATGTTCATGTCAATAACTTTGATCAAATAAATTGCCACAGTGAGCAGGGCAAACAACCAACAGTAAAAGCAACACAAAGGGAAGATATTTCTTAATTTTTGCAATTGTACTGTAAACAGTAAAAACACAAACAACTGAACAGTTTTACTAAAGAACCTGCTTACCCTATAGATTCATCCCTTAAAAAACAGTTTTCCCCTCACTGTAGCGTGGGCTTAGGTCAGAGCACTCCGACCAGAGATATCAAGTGGGTCTCTGGCAAGCATGGCACATACATATTATCACATATGTAAGTCTCCTAAGCTGGCGGGGAGCTCTCCCAACTGCCAGAAATGGAAAATGCGGCACAGTTTCTTCTGAGTTCAGTACAAGGACACCCCAAGCACGGACAGAACAGCAGTCCTCCTTAAATGAAATACATTTCAACCTTAAACACAAAAGCTCAGACACTAAAATGCAAACTGATACTAGACCACTTTCACAATTTCACCTCAGACTATGTGAACGTTTGAGAGGTAGATTTTAGATAATACACATTCTATGTCATGTCTGTGGATATTAACACACATCGCTGAGGACACAATGTTCCATAAAATCAGGCAACAAATAGAGGTAAGGGTTGAGAAACTTGTACAGTGTGCCTGTGACGCCGAGCATACCTTTGGTTAATATTCTATCACATAAAGGAGTCATGTGAACTATGTGTGGACTGGAGAGTGTTTGCCTCCGTGTGCCTCCCCATGGAGCAATGAGGACTAACCTGCCCTGAGACTAGGTCTGGACACAGCCGCATATTTTCCTGCTCATCTACCTAATTGTAAAAGCCTCTTGTCCACAGAGCTTTGGCTCAGTTCCAGGCTGTCTGAAGCAACTGCAGAGACCTTAGAAGGCTCTCTGAAGCAGTCATTGCACTTTTTAAATCCCAGGATCCCTAAAACTCAAGGCAAAGAACATGAGATGTTAAGGATTGCAGGCCTGGCTAAACAAGCTGGTTTGCCACTACTCCAGTGATGAGAGAATGCCCTCGACAAGTAAACAGCGGAGAGATATCTGACAGCGAAACCTGTTAACAGCTCCTGATAAGCCCTGCAGAAAAGAGTGAGGTGAGAATAGAGGAGGAAACACCAGCCGAACAACTGACAAAGACAATCAGAGATGAAATCCAGGCCGAGGTTGAGTGAAGGGGGGTGATGTGTATGAAGAGGGGTAAGCAGCAGCAGCGGTCGGGAAGGCAGTGAGGATTTATCAGAAAGCATGGAGGGGGTGAAGAAAGAGGAGGAGTGAAAACAAGGGGAGGGACGGGGAGGAGAGGATTTTTTCAACCTTTTGAGCACTGTGCTTTAGCAAGAGCTCACTGTTGAGTTTGTATACTTGACATTTGTCTGACATTTCCCCGTTGTGCCCCTCCTCCTCCTTCGTACAGCTCTCCGTCAGGCCCTCTCCACACATTACTGTCCGCCACTAAAAAGCACCCAGAACCTCCGCTGCTCTGATGTGCTCTTCTTTACACAGGCACACCCACTCTGTCACCCATTAACCTGGCTTACACTGTCCAGCATCCATTTACATGTATTTCCATTTATGCAATAAACATCAAACTGTTCTAGGAAAAAGCATGGGGTCAGGGGACAAACAGTGGGAAGAGGAATTTTGTTGTTGCTCTGTGAAGTTGAGGAACCCCAGAGGCTAAAGTAGTAAGCTAGGCAGACAGCACTCCCTCCTCATGTAGTGTAATTAAAGAGGAGACCGGGCCATATTGACTAGAAAACCACTGCATGCCCTTGAAGGAACATCTGTACTGGAGAAAAACAAGGCAATTATGCAGAGGGGTGGAGGGAAAAGAGAGGAATCTTAAGCAGGAAGGAGAGAGGTAGACACATCAAGCCTTTAAAAAGCAGAGAAGGTGAGAAATGTTATCATCAGTGCATCAAGCCTGGAATATTAACTGACACCAAGACATACTCTGTTGCTACTAATGCCTGGCTTCATTCTTTCCTATTATTGCTTCAGTAACCGGTCCTTTGTTCTCCACTATGTAGTTCCCCAAAGCCTTTATCTGCAACCTTGAGACCTCAAGGCCCCATAGATGAATGCATCTACCCTGACCTCGGCCTGAGCATCAGAGAGAAGTGAAGCGGTTCAAACAATACTCCTGCTCTGCCTCTCAAGTCTGAGAACAACAGAGGATTTCACCACGAAACACTACATAGTATCTCCTGTGGGAAGATCAGACATGGCTTGAAGGTCATAACTCACTTTTAAAATCCCACAGATGAATGAACTCTGAAAATGTGGCATGTTATAAATGATCAAGTGCGGGAAACTAATTCACTCACATCTTGTGAATGTACACTTTTTTCCTTATTAAACAAAAAAACAACACTGCAACTTAAACTCCTGATTGCATAAGAATCACTAAATATCCATAGAGCTCTGACGGGTCATTGAACTATGCTGCATCTAAGAATAAACGTAGGCGGCAAACAGTGCTCCACAGAGACAGCGGTTGGTTACTAGGGAAAGGACGCACGCTTGATTTCCACTATTTGTTCTGAGGGTCCCAGGGTGAAGGAGGTTGGTGTTTGTGACTCCCAACAAACCATGGGAGCTGTACACAGGTTTTCAATAGAAAAAGGCCACTGGAACATTTTCCCACCATTATTTCAGGGATTGAAAAAAGAACAATATCACAGAGATTAGATGTCTGAAATTTGTCTTTGTTGTCTTTTTCAAATCCTTCTAATTCAAGGGTATTGTGCGGCTCCTCAACAGGAAAAACACTTATCTGGAGACCTTTAACTCCTTCCTTTATATAGGATGGTAAGAATACACAGATTTCCTGTTATTCAGGGAGCAACAGACCTCGAAGGTAACCAGTCTCTCAGGTATGGTAGTGTGCTAATAGTTTATGCAAAACATTCAAATAAGGTGAAATGTAGAAGCCAAACCTGAGAGATTGACATCCTGTATCTAACAATACGTGTATCTACGGTGTCGCTAAAGTCTCACAGGCAAAAATGCATATTTACAAGAGGCAATTTTCAGTTTCTTCAATTAGAATTTTAACAAATAACATCTTCAGTATGATTTCAATGATTTGTGATGCAAACGTTGATGTACTTCTCAAGCCAAAACCATCTACGAAGGTAAAAAAAATTATAGTTAGTGAGATTTATAGTGTATAATGTTCAGGTCTTATGAAAGAAAGTAATGCATGAGCATAAATTGCTTCTGACCATATTTCTGGTAAAAATTAAGAAACCGTCTCTGAAAAATGAAATGAATCAGGTATGTTGGGTATGGTAGGCTACTAGAAGCTGCTATATATGTTTTGAATGCAGTGAAAATGACAGACAGGAGAAAGCCTTGGCACAGGTGACATTGCTGAGTTAATTCTAACCCATATTTATTTTAATTTATATAAATGATATGACCCCCTTCTGAACTGTTTAAAAAAATCATGACCCTGCCACTGGGCCAGAGTTAAACAAGGATGACCCTCCCCCAGATTCTTCAATATACCCCTTTTCATAAATGGCAAAAAGTCCCTAAGGCAAATATTTAACTGACATGGTCCAGACAGGTAGACTAGCTCATTTCTTGGCAGAGAAACTTTAACCTCAACTGAGTATGCCTTTCTAATACTCAGTGCTCTATATTGCAGCCATCCCTCACTCCACAAATAGCCTGATCTAAAGACAAGGTCTCTATGATGAACAGAGAGGAAATGTTTGCACTGGCCCATGGACAATCCTGCAGCCTGACGGAAATGAAGGAAAAACACTGCATAGATTCATGGGATTTGTTCACTAGTGAAAAAATTTCAAAATGTTTGTAAAACTGGAAACCAACTACATAGCTCAAAGTCACAACTACATTTTCCGGACAACAATTTTGCCTGATTTACTGAAAGGATTTCTTGATATTCATCAAGTTGTTGTGGAGTGTGAAATAACCCCCCTTTGGAATTCAGCTTACCTTTCTGACACTGGTTGGATGTCCAGCAGCGGTAGTCATAGTTGTCGTTAAAGTCTGTCCTCACACACAGAGGGTTGTCCTCCATGAGGCCCGGGCAGACGTTATCACACTCTTTCGACTCCTTATTCCTTATGTTGTTAAACTCAGCATCCATAATAAGCGACCAGTCCACCGAGTCCAGGTAGCAGAGCTCAGGGTTCTTCTCGATGAGAATGGCTCCCCGGGTGATATTCCGTAGGTTATACAGGCCGATGTCCTTCAGGCTAGGCATCTCATAGATCACCAGGGCATAGTTGTAGAAGAGAGTGCGGCCACGGATGACACTCAGATTCGGGAAGAGTGTGCTCAGACTGGTCAGACCTGAGACACGAAACAGCAGCAAGTAGTCGGTGATGACGGTCAGCTTGGGGAAACTAAGAGAGTGGAAGAACTCTTGGTGTATGCTGCTGGTCTTGTCGTTGATGAGGAGTATCTGCAGGTAGCCCTCTACTACTGTGCAGTTCTCCAGTCTCCTTAACTCGCTGATCTCATTTCGAATGTCAATACTTGGGCTACAGACTGAAAAACAGACAAGGACAAAAGTTGTATCTTCAGTTAGTCACAGGAGTATTTTTGCACTAGCAGAATGTACATTTGGTAGAAAATACAGCAATGCAACAGTAGATATACTATTGATCAGAGGTCATTAGTTACCAGGCTTTCAAAATTTCACCTCTTATTTCACTACTTAATTCAATGCAATTTTATTTGTATAGCGGCAATCATATTGGAAGATTATATCTCGGTGCTTCACAATGCAAGGTCGAGACCTCAAGACTACACAGAGAGTAACACAGAGAGTAAACCAAACAGAACTAATCCTTGCAAAGGTTGCCGATGGTGCTGGAGCCGATCCCAGCTGACTTCAGGTGAAGGCAGGGTACACCCTGGATGAGTCGCAAGTACAAAGGACATAGAGAGGGCTGACACATCGAGACAACAGCCATACTTATAGGCAATTTAGAGCAACCGATTACCGTATTTTCCGCACTATAGGGCGCACCGGATTATAAGGTGCACCATCAAAAAATGTCACATTTAAATTTTTTTCCATACATAAGGCGCACCGGATTATAAGGCGCACTTGCGGCATGCATCCACCAGATGGCGGTGTGCTA
>JAQQAE010015119.1:0-12153 GCA_029823295.1 Pseudamia nigra
GACTCTGTGCTATGGAGGGTTTTAAAACCAGACTGAAAGACCTCTGTGATATTATGTTCATTAAGAAAACCATTTACAGTACCTGAGCAAACACAATTTTCTCCAGAACTTTTGAGAGAAATGGCAGCTTTGAAATAGGTCTAAAATTTTTTCAGACATAAGTGATTTTCCTCAAAATACACTCAAAAACCACCGTGTTACCTCAAAAATAGCGTTACCCATTTCACGCCCAGAGTGAAGCTGGAACCTTCTGATGCAAACTTACCCTTTGTACTAAAACGAAGACAGTTCCCGGTCAGATTAGCTACTTGATTGACCATCAATAAGTCACAGGGACAAACATTTGACAAAGTAGGCATCTAGCTATCCTCCAGTATTTTCACATGGAAAGCTCTATGTGGCTTTTTCCAGAGCAAAGTCACTTTTTGACGTGTTTGTGAAGACTGATGCAACTTCAAAACAAGGACTCATAGATAATACATTAGTAGCACAAAACATTTTCTCTCCTCAGGTGCTATCAGAAGTAAATCAGAAGAAATATCTCAACCTTACCAGTTGTTGAACATAACATCAACTAAATGTGACAAACAATGAATATGATTATTCACAAAACTTTGTCTCAATGAATTCAAAAATCATTATAGAAATTGATAGTAATTTATGACTAAGTGTTAAAAAAGTCAGCTCCCCCATTTTATGAACACTAACCTTTCTAGAACCCATGGATTCCCACGGGTCAACACGCTAGTTTTTCTTTATTGTTTCGCTCATTTTTGCTCATTTTTAACTTCGGTTCATTTTTACTAATTTTCTTGCTTTTTTTCTTCCTTTTCACTCATTGTCTTAAGTATTTTGTTCATTTTTACTCATTTGACTTAATTTACATCCTATTTGAACGAGTAGGAAGTGTAATATGTCATGTTGTATCAGAGTTCACCCTGGATTATGGCACAATGGGTGGTCACGTCACTTGTCATACAACAGGTTTCTGAGGGTGAGGTCTCAAATGGGTCATGGTATTGAATATAACGGATTGATTAATTTAATATTTCTTAAATATTTTCTTCAGTTGCTGTATTATATTGTTCATTTGTGTCCATTTTCTTCATTGTTTCGTTCATTTCAGGGATTATTTTGTTTAGTCCCTTATTATTTTGCCAATTTGTGTTCACCTTTGTGATTATTCTGTTCATCTTTTGCAGTACTTTGTTCATTTTGGGGCTTTTTTGTTAATTTCATATATTATTTTGTTCATTCTCTTTAATATTTTTCTATTTATTGTCAATTTACTTTCGTATTTTTTTTACTTTTTTGTCAATGGATCATTTTGTAGACTATTTTTCTCATCGCAGGGATTATTTTGTTTATTCTCTTATTATTTTGCTAATTTTTGTTCACTTTCTTAATTATTCTGTTCATTTTTTGGAGTCCTTTGTTAATACTTAGGCTTTTTTGTTAATTTCATATATTATTTTGTTCATTCTCTTTTATATCTTGCTATTTTTTGTTAATTTGCTTTAGTATTTTATACTTTTTTGTAGAGTTTGGATCATTTTTGTAGACTATCCTGTTAATTTTTTTTTGCTCATTTCAGGGACTATATTGTTTATTCCCTTATTATTTTTGCATATTTTTCGTCATTTATTTCATTATTTTGTAATTTATTCAATATTCTAGTAATTCTGTTCATGGCTTGGATTATTTCATTCATTTGTGGGCCTTTTTATTCAGCTCACATATTATTTTGTTTATTTTCTTTTGTATTTTGCTATTTTATGTTACTTTATATTATTGTGGTGTAATTTTTTGTAGCTTTTGGTTTATTTTGGTCACATCATGCATTTTGTTGTTTATTCTGTCTTATATTTTGCTATTTTTGTTCATTGGCTTCATTATGTTGTAGAATTTGGTACATTGTTTTGTTCTTTTTTTGTTAATTTTGTTGATTACTTTGTACATTTCATGTGTTATTTTGTTTATTCTGTCGTTATGTTAATTTTTGTTCACATTCTTGATGATTTTATTCATATTGTGGAATATTTTTCTTCATTTGTGTGACTTTATGGCTTATTTTGCTAATTTCACAGATTACTTTGTTTATTTGCTTATTACTTTGCAACTTTTTTTGGACTATTTAGTTGAATTTTGTCCATTTTTTTTGATAATTCTGTTAATTTTATGGATGCTTTTTTATATTTTATTGCTTATTTTGTTCATTTCATGGATCATTTGTTTTTTCCCTTATTATTTTGTGACATTTTTGCTCCCTTTTTTTTTTCATTTGACATATTTTTTTTGGTCATTTTGTTCATTTTGAAGACCACTTTGTTCATTGTTTCACTTTCTTGATTAGTTTATTCACTTTTGTTCATGTCATTGATTATTTTGATTATTTGCTTATTAGTTTGCTCATTAGTTTGCTCATTTTATTCGCTTTTTAGATTTTTATTCACTTTGTTCACCACTTTGTTTTGTTCGCTCTCACGACTATCTCTAATTTTGTGAATTATTTTGTAGATTTGAACAAAAATGACCAAAATATATAAAACAAGACCGTCAGTTCAGCCATCATTTCTTATTTTGTTCATTTTGCAGACTTGGTTCATGCTTGTATTCTCAACATCAGTTTAAAATGTACATGTGGAATCATTTTCAGTAAAAATATAGATATTATATCAGTTTATAGTGAATTTTGGGTACACATTTATTTTTTAGTCCTTGAGCTAAAACAGTTTGAGTAGCCTACACTGCAGTAGTAGGCTATATCGCCAGTGTAGAATAAATACAAAGATGAAGATTAATGAGGACTATCTCCTTTTTTTCTTTCCCTTTCATTGACTTTCCACTGATAATGATAAGAAAGCAAATGGGTTGTTTGATCAAAGCTCTGAAGGTTTTGTTTTTCCAAGAGAGAAGATGAAGTGGGGGGATGGAAGCTTAGAGACAGAAGCTGCTGTGTGCCGTCATTGTTACAGCCTGTTGCATCTGTTTCCGTGAAACAGCTGCAACGTAACCAGGCAGGAAGTGTGAGGTTTAAACACTTCTGCTTTTATGTACAGAGTAAGATCCAAATTATACCATTGTTTTTGTTATTTAACTGAAGACTTGAAATTACATGATACATAATCATGTATTTTTACTCTAAATTTTACAGAGCATTGCTATAGCAGTGGGTATATTTCTAGTAAAACAAAATGTATAGTGTTTGAAATGGTTGGAAGTGATTGTTTTTCTGTCATCTTCTCACTTCTCTCAGGAAATACCCAGCTCCAACAAAGGAAAGCAGAGGAGGGTCAGCCATTGACGTCACCAGTCTGGCAACAGGCGTGAATGCGTCTGGTATTCTCGTCTCTGATTGGTCCGTCAGATGCGTCTCGACAGCTGATTGGTCGGCGGTGGCTTACAGCGAGCTACATAGCCCTGCTGTAGATTCCATTTTGTTGCAATTCAGACGGAGTCGGGTTAGGCGGTGACTCTACAGCCACTTTGACAACACAGGCTACGAAGGCGACGGATTTGTAGGGAATACAGCTTGCTGTGCTTTCTGCATAGTCCGCCGAGGGATATCAAAGACTAATCTCCGTATTTTTCTGACGAAAGGCTTTAACAACCAAGCCTGAGGAAGTCGGTAAGAGCAGATTTTGTTCCTCGTCGCCATACTGACTTCATCGTTCTTTGTTTTGGTTCGCTGCCAAACTAATGTGACCCACATCGGAAAAACCTTATCTACTCCAGTAGTTGCTCTGTTTGTTCATACTAGTGTACCCAAAAGCGTAGCAATTAAAACCATTTGATGTGTGAGTATTTAAAACTGCTTCGTAAACGGCTTGGCAGGACAAAGCGACTGCAGCTAAATAAAGCCACCCAGAGCAGCACAAAAGAAGCGAGGACAACAAGACGCAGTTTGCTTATGTAATATTTTGTTGTGACGCTTCCACTTTTATACAACACGATACCAACCACAACACATTACAGAGGAACCGTTTCATCATGTATGGAATTTTGTATCAGATGTAATGACGCACTTTTTTATAAGTACATAGTTATGGAAAATCTCGTTTTGACGATTGGATGTATGCAGTTTAGGTTAACTTGTATATGCAATAATTTATTTTCTCCAGAGGTCTTCGGCTTCTTTGACCATTCCGTGCGCCGAGGTGAATTGATGTTCAGCTCGGCTCCACGAGAAAACACCGCTCATTGGCACATGAAAACCTCAGACCTTGCTGGACATAAAAGTGCAGTGAGAAGTAGACAGAAAACTACTTCGAGGACCTGGGGCCCGATTGGAGGTGAACGATTAAAGAGAGATCTCTGCTTCAACAACTTTTTGACAACAAAGAGGTGAGCGGAGCTGTCTTGCTGTGTGTGGGGGAGGGGCGGCGGGCCTGGCTGGTGTTTTTGCACGTAGCCGTCTGTGCTTGTTATTGAATGGTGGAGGGTGTGTGTGCTGTGAATAGACTGTGTATTATGTTTCACTCCAATCTGAACTCAATGCATTAGACATTTTTTGTGTTTAGTGTGTTTTTAGTAATTGAATATTCCCGATGTGTAGGTGACACGTAGTGAAAAAGCAGTATGGGAGGTGGAGAGCGGTACAACATTCCAGTTTCCCACCCTGAGCGTCCTTTGGCCAAGAAGAACCACCACCTTGGCCGGGCAAAACAGAGAGGCCGTGACCAGAGCGGATCAACAGCGGCAGCCTCTGCAGGAGGGGCAGGGAGCCTTCACCATCATGGTCATCGCCGAAGCGACAAAGGTGCTGCCTACCATAGGTCTCCAGAGGCGCGGCAGGCCGCGTCTGCAGAGAAGAATGCCTCTGTCCGTTTTGCCACCAACTATGATGAGAACTGGGAAGGTGCAGTATCCCACCTCAACTCGCTCCTGGCCACCCAAGGAAGTCCGAGCTACGCAGGGCCCAAGTTCAGCGAGCCACCTTCGCCCAGCGTTTTGCCTAAACCCCCCAGCCACTGGGTGTCCTTCCCAATGGGCTCCTGTGACAACAGGGAGATTATGGCCTTCCAGCTCAAGAGCCTTCTAAAGGTGCAGGCCTGAGAGGGTTTCCTACGCTTCATTGTTTAAGAAAGCCAATGCATGGGCTGAGACTCTCTGAAGGCAGGCACCCACCAGGAACACCTCAGTGCTGTAATTTTAACCTGTTTTAGATTTGATCTTGAGAGGATTAGAAGATATTTGCAGTTGTACATTACTGCTAATGTCTATATGATTCCCCTTTTTAACCAATATTACAGCGTTGCAGCCTTGCTGGTAGGTGATGCCTTTAGTGGAGTCAGTTTCTGTGAGTAACGACAAACTGGATATCCTTTTGTACTTTTGTGTTTTGTTTTGTTCTTTTTATATGGTGGCTATTAGAGCAGATTGAGTGTTCTTTTTCTTTCCAACAAGAACTAAATAAGGTTAGGTAACTTCCCACTTCAGTAACTTACAATCTATTTCTGTAAACATCTTTCCTTTTAGATACACTCGTATGTCTTTTTGGAGTTGCCACTATAGCTTCAGGTGCTAAAAATCACATTTATAGCATTTTTTGCTAGGGCCCATATATTTACATTTCTTTCAATGTACCTTGTTTTGGAAGAAGACACTCAACTGCAATTCTGCAGGGAAAAAGCTCTTACTGGAGGTAATAAGCTGTGTTTAGTGAGTATAGGTCAAAAATGTAACCTCAACCTGAAGGGTGATAAGAGACCATGGCACACAGGCCCCGGGCGTTCAACTCCTGTACTTTTTTTTTTTTTTAATTGCGCTGTGCGCATATGCACTATGGGAGTTGAGTCTAAGGCCTGCAACACTCTATCATAGCATTATTTTGTACAAATTTTTTTTTTTTTTTGTTACGGCTGAGAGATGTATGAAATGCTGTGCTTAACCAAAGCAAGTTTTGCTTTTTTCCTCTATCTGTGGTTATTGTCAGTTTAACCATGATGATCTAAGTGGTGAAAAAGTGAACAGTTTGGCGTCCTATAGGTCACCTCTAGCTATTCATCTGCTCTAATCAGTACAGTACTGTTATTGCTCCTTGGTCTTTGTCTGATCACAACATTACTGCAGCCTTAACACTGCGGAAGAGGGTCAGGCTTAGATGTGAAGCGGCTGAGCTTCTAAGTCCTGAGCCTGTTGGCTGTTTGTAATTAAACCAAGGCAAAGTGCTAGAGTTTTTTGAAGTGCTGTGACCCATGGGACACAAGGGTCTGGTGTTTGTATTTCCAAAAAGGTGGCAATGGGCAATTGTCTCTTTATCAGCAGACATAAATGGTTCTTGGCATCCACCAGTGCACCCTGTGTTTCTCAGCTGGTCATTTGGTGCCCCATGCTCTGACAGCAGCTTCATCAATTGGTCTCTCGGGAGCTTAAGAGTTGCTTCTTCTGGGTCAGAGCGTGTCTGCTGATGACGGGACAGTCGTTTATCTGACGAAAAGGTCATGGAGACCTTTTGTCCGTGCTGCGTTCGACTGTCTCATTAGTGTTCAGCCTCTTCTGCCTCGTTCAGCCTTGTGCACTGCAATCAGTAGGGTTTTTTTTTTTTTTCTCCAAATAAGTTACAGGACGGGATGCTATGGAGATGATGGTGGCGTAATGGACTATCTCCCTATGAATTCTCTATTTTTGTGATTCAATCCTCTGAGGCTCTTCTTTCTCTTTGCAGAATTGGAGCTGTTTATGGCCAGCTTAAAGATAACAAAACAAAGCACTAAAGCTTGACAAAATGTGTTTAAGAGCCATGTAAATAATGAAATGTATAAAATACTTGTAGCATATGTACATTTGCAGACCTAGTTTGAGGTTTGCCTGACAAAAGTATTTTTAGTAATAACACTGAATGTATAAGACATGCTAAGGACATGTCTTAACTTCAATACTGAAGAATATTTTTGTTAAAAAAAATAGGCTTAAAGCATTTGTCAGTACCCCTGCACTGTTATCTTTCCAGAGATCTTGCACATGTTTTGTATTATGCACAGTGTAGGGTGAAAAGATGCTATGTGCAAAATTAAGTAAGACTAAATCAAAAATAAATGAATTGGATGCTAGGAGACTTGTATGTATGGATTGAGGTTTTGAATGTGCTTACATCATGTAAGCTTGATGCTCTTATTCTTGATTTGACCCGTTTGTGCCTAAGTTGAAACCATGCTGTGACTGTAAAATCTATTTTATGACGTAATGCCACAGATTGACCAAATGTTGTCTGAACCACCTTCAATTCTCCGCTGTTCTTCCGCCAGCTGACAGTTGAATGTGGCCCCTTTCTCTTTGAGCATTCTTTTGTATTACTTGTTCATGTAAACATTTTCTTTCTTGTCCTGGTTGAATCATGCATGGCAATGTCTCCTAATTCAAAATTTAATACTTGTAATGAATTGGCTGTTAATTTGTCCCTTTTTATGCAATGTCACTGAATATGGAAAAAAAAGTGCCCCATTTAAAAATTTGTATGAATTGGTGTTTGGAGAAACAAAAAGCACTATTAATTGAAGACAAATTTTTACAAAAAAAAATAAATCCCACCCCCTTCCCCCCTATTTTTGTCTCAGTATCTTTGTTTCCTAAGCTTGTGCTGACATGTTGAATACAACAGGATTGTATCTAACTATAAACCTGTAATTTCTCCAGTCACAGTACACTTTTACAGACAAATCAAGCATGTTTTAAGGAGCAGACAAAATAAGCTTATTTGTTTGATTTCCTTAAAGTGAAATAGACCAATGTTATACAGAGAGCACAAACTTTCACACACACATACTCGGTACTTATAGTGACAAACCAGTATTGTTTTACTGTAACATGGAAGTAAAGCTCAAGCCAGAAGGCCATGTCAGGATGCCGAACACTGGCAATGTAGTGGTCGTAGTCGAAGAGTAAATCAACAACAAATCATCTCACTCCTTTTTTATTCTTCATAGAAAATGTCATGAGGTCACAGAGGTACATGTTTGAAAGGTGGTCTGTCATGTTTTTGCCACTGCAAGGAAATGGGGGTGGCATGATGAGCTTTGTTTGAAAGGTCCAGTGTTTATTGTGCTCATTGAGATTCTAAAGAAAGCAGTGAAGCACAGAGGAGCTTGACACCCAAAAGAGGACATATGGTGCCCCCTAGACTTGAAAGAATAAATGTACTTTCATAACATTTGCATTTTTTCCACTCGTCAAATGTAAAAAAAAAAAAAAAAAAAAAATAGGGCCCAAGTATAAATGTACTTTGATCATCCTGATTTGACACAGTCTACAAATTCTAAATGAAAACGCTAGAAAACACTGAGAACGCAGACCACTTCATAGTGTCTTCATAGTGAAAACCTACCATTATCATTTGAACCTATGCTCATGTCCACCATAATGTTACTGCACCCAACCGGAATATTCCTAAATTTATAGGAAACTCATTATTGGATTCTTTGACCATGAAACCCTACCATCAGCATTTGGAATCGCATATCATTAATTCAATAGTTACGAAAAACAATGTTTCCATAACTGTTTTTTTCTGTATCTAGCTCCATACATGTTGGAAGATGCGTCAAATCCATGGACACATTGCTGAATCAGCAGTCTTGCTACAATTTGGTGTCAGTTTCATGTCTGTAGCTTTATTTACGACCTTACAGTTGCTATTTCTCCTCAACCCCTGTAAGTATAAGCATTCTGGAACACTATTTGGAATATTGCCCATATCTGGATCAAACTTGATGGTTTGATAGGAGGCAGAGGTAAACATGGACAAAACTGGACTATTGAATGCAACCAGGGTATTAAAGTAGCATTTTTTAATGCTGTTGCATACAGTCAACTGACCAACCACATTGAGACACTGAAATTTAGAAATAAAAATAAGTATGAATCGCAACATTGCTAACTAAAAGTACAAAAATAGCATTTGCACACCCGAAATACTGTATCTGATCATTTTCCAGAAAGAAAAACTCACCAATGACTTGTCTGTGCTTCCATGATAACTTACAAATCCCCTGTCACCTGCAACCCTTATTTTGGCAACACGGTCCTCCATAATGTGATGATAAACAAATGCCAATATGCCAGTTAGAGTCAGTAACCGAATAGAGAGATCCATACAGAGGCAGACAAAGTGAGGTTTTAAGGACGGACAGTTCAGTGACCTCCAGACTTGCGACCAGCCCAGGACCTGGAGCGGGAGCGTGACCGGGACATGGATCTAGAGTAAGAGCGTGATGGCGATCGGCCTGCAGACTGTTTCTGTGCACCTGAGGTTGGGTGGAACTCATTATCCGGGCTGCGAGAACCAGACCGGCTCCTTTTACCTTTGGGTCTGGATCTGGAGGTTGAAGGGGAGTGGGAAGCTGAGCGGCTGCGGGATCCTGGTTCACAGTGTCCTCTCTGGTGATTACGGGGCAGACCTTGGTGCCTGGTGGAAGCGAAGAACTCATTAATGATAAGGGTGAGGGGGCAGGGAGAAGTTTTAACAGCACAGTGGTATTAGCTTACTTTTCATTCTCGTGGCTTCTGCTGCGTCTGTGTCGACTGTAGGTTCGGGAGCTGTGGAAAAAAAAAAAAAAGATGCAAACCTGTTTTTCAGGATGCAACTCACCTCTGTTCACCTCTTTACATAGAGAATAAAGACAACAATCAGGCAGTATAAGGCTCCCGGCAGCGTTGCAACTTGCATAAATACACCTGAGTAAAGCACCTTGATACAAAAAGGGTGCGTTGTATTATTTATCAGTCACATCCTACAATTGATGAAACTAGTAAATATATTTCAGGTGAAGGGAATACCTGAAAACTTAAAACTAAAGCAAATATTTGAGATAATTAGTTCCACAATCACTCAATACATATTTATGACATTCCAGCTCTTACGCTGTAAACAAAGGCAACATCCCTACTTAGCTGTTATGACTGATACAAATGAAGATACCAGTAATACTCCTGACAACACAGAGCCATACGATTGGCAACACCTAGCTACTGTTTGTGATATCAAAATATGAGGAGGTAGCTGGAGCTGCTTGGGCTATTAGCATGAAGACATGATGTTAGACTTGTTCAGCTTTCTGCCTGTAGTATTTGATTTGTCCTGCAGGCCTTGGTCATGTATCTCTACTGTTGCCTTGAAAACTCAAGAAGGGACTCTCCTGACCACTGTGGGGCTTAGCTGCAGCATCAAATCCAAACTCATGTGAAATCATTATATACACACCATCAAATTGGTAAGAAAATACTTTCCCCAGATGTATTACAGATGATCCTCAGTGTACCTCAGCAAATCCTGTTTTGAACCTTTATGTATGGGATGTTTTTTCAAATTTTGTACACATATGATCATGAAATAGTGCAAAATTATGATAAATTACACTAGAAACAACCCAACAGCACCTATGCTTTCTAAACCAAGGTAAATAACTGAATGTGTTGTGCATGTCTCCAGAATGCTTATAAAACCCAATTACTATCAATATAACCCAATTCTTAATGATAAAATGGCCCGTACCAAGTTCTAAATACACTACGGTATATTGCAGGTATGGATGTAAATATAACTGATTAACAACTCACTCTCTGGGACTCGGGGACCTTCTGGGACGGCGCTCATATGAGGGGCTGCGAGACCGGCGTCGATCATAGCTTCGGCTGCGGGAGCGTCTCCGGCGACTGTCACGATCGTCATCGTAGTGAGAGGAACTGCGTGGAGAATGCCGCTCTTTGGCCTTCATCTGGCCGGGAGCTTTGATGAAGAAGTTGACACAAGACATTAGATATAGAGAATAATTTTGCCAAAGTAATAGAGCACAAGATATGACAGTAGTTATGTGGGTGCACATAAGATTGAAAATTGTCCATACTCTTGCGGTCTCCCTGGGCAAACTGGATCTCGATCTGACGCCCACAAACCCATTTACGGTCCAAGTTGTGAAGAGCATCCTCTGCGTCGCGGACATCCTCAAACGTGCTGCACTGTTAAGGCTTTTTAGTGGCAGAACTTGTTGGAAAACAAGGCTGCACAGTTATAAAGAAAAACTGCAACACAGGTTGGTAGCTCGAGTCCATCAGTGAAAACACGCCTATTGGACTTTGATCAGTGCAAAAGAAAATTAATATTATTAGGTGGTTACTTTTAAAATTATTAGTATTTTATGTCTTCTCTCACAACTACTACATTTATACAACATACAAATGAATAAATAGGTTGTTTTGTGATTTCAGATTGTGAAGGAAATACAGATGATCAGATTCAGTAGGATACAAAAAGTCTGACATGTTACCTTTAACATGCTTGACCTTTGACCTTCAGCTTGACCTTTATTGTCTTGGCAGAAGAACTTCAGGTTTCCTGCTTGGCTTTGCCCAATAAACACTTTGCTTTTCCTCCCTTTGGTAGACAACTGGCAGCCTGGATGCTCCCTTTCTCCTCTTTGTATCTTCATGCTTTTGCTCTCTCTTTATTTTCCCAAATTCCACTATTCCTTGCCGCCTGGATGTCTTTGGCTTCAAACTACTCTACAACCGCCTTTCAATTTTCTTTGGGGTGGGGGTCTCCAGAACTGTATCTTTAATACTCTAAGGCAACAACAAAGGAAATATCGGTTAGGGAATCGATTTGAATGTGAATACAACATAGTATATATCAAATACCATTTTAAAAAGGGTGAATGACATAATATGCATATGTCAAGCTGAATAAACAGATGGGACTTATCCAAGAAATAAATGTCAGATGAAATGAATGTCAGTGAACCCAGTGTAACCAAAATGTCAGAGATAAAGTTTTATAATGCGTCTGTCTAAACACCATTTCAAAATTAAAATGAAAAGAATAAAGGATATTGAATGTAAGCAAATCCTCTCGGCCGCCGTGTATAGAAGTCAAGTGGAATGTAGACATCTACAACAGGCCCATAACGACCAAACTCACGGCGTAAATCCTCTGGCCTAAAGTGTCATGAAATAAGCACATTTATTCTGTCGGCTCCTGTATGGATTTATCTGCAGCTCAGAGTGCAGGTACAGAAAAGCCAGCGCAGTACATGCATACAAATCAAGGAGTACAGGGTGCGACTTTATATTTACAGTGGATATAAAGAGTCTACACACCCCTGTTCAAATGCCAGGTTTTTGTGATGTAAAAAATTGACACCAAGATAAATAATTTCACAA
>JAQQAE010015120.1:0-12153 GCA_029823295.1 Pseudamia nigra
TTTCTATGTTTTCATAATTTTGCTCACTCATGAGCTCAATTCTGATAAGATGTGTTTTTTTCTCTCTATCCCAATGTCCACTCCTCCCCATTTCCCCCCCAACTGTGAAAGTGGCTATGTGCATGTTCGCTGCAGCCCACTCCCCCTCGGTGGGAGGAAATAATTTTGTTGTTGATGGAAATGTTGACAATGACAATAAAAGCTATTCTGATTCTGATAAATGGCTATTTAAATTGTAAAGGTTGCTGACCCCTGACATAGGCTGGGATTTGTTTGCATTGACAAATAAAATTAAATTAAAACTGACTTTCAGTAAGGTTGCAGTGGGAAGTACTGCTTTAAACATCTTCATGAAACCAAACATAGGAGCAGTTCAAACGCAAAACACTGTATAAAAAAAGAGCATAAGGAGCTAACATGATTCAGTAAATCCACAAGTCAGTTATACAGCATGTATTCTTCACTTTCCTTTGCATGTTCTTCCAGTTTTGGGCACTAGAGGGCAGTGTAGGTCTCTCACTCTGAGTTGTGTCTCTGGCAAAAAAAAAAGCCAGTGCCACAAGCTTTTACCTCGTTCATAAATGTCTTGGTTCAGCCTCATATTTCAGTCATTATTTCATACAAATTCTCAGCTACACAACCCCCCCACCCCCCACAAGCCCCTGAACCACACAAACTGCAACACAAAATCACACACATATTTGAAGACAGAAGTACAAGAAGCAGCAGGGAAATCTCAGCATCCCACGTTCTTGTCTAAACCCTCCCCTTTACTGGCTGTGGCAGCGTTGAAGGCATCAATCACCTCCATGGCAACGGCGGCGGAAAACAACACAAAAGCAACTTCGGCAAGCATGTAAACACGCTGATAGGAAAAACACACTTTTATAGGGACATACAATATCAGGGCAGATGGTCTCAGAGATGAATATATCTGAGCACATGTGCATAGTCTGACACACACACACGCACACACACACAATGAAACATCCTCATCAGCAGTGATCAAGGACCATCTCTGCTGTCTCTGTTGTTGCTTGGATACAACAAGAGCTGCTTGCCTTCTGTATCCTCCACACTCCTCACTCCTTACGAGGTAGTTACCAATAAAATTAGAGTGTTTATCTTGTGTACCGTCCTACTTGTATGCGTTTTGTCTCTTGGTAAAACAGATATTATGCTCATAGTAAAAACACGCATATGCTCTGTGTGTGATGAGATACTGAGCTTCATTGTGCACACACATACTTCAGTGCAAAGCTATTACTGCGCATCTATTACCGTGATATATTCTGCATCTATCCTGCACAAAGCAAACACAAAATAATGTTGTAACACCTCCTCAAACTTGTGACTCTTCTGTACAAGTTCAAAGTTCAAGTTCTTATTTTCCCCCAAAAGCAATTCATTGACTTGTATCTTCATTAATAAAGGCCTGGATGATCTTACTTAAAGGTCCCATACACATAAATTTATACCTGTGCCATTTATATGTTTCTATTAAAGTCCTCTTGGCATCGACAAAACAAAGAGTGGTGATTTGATTTTCAATCTATTCCTTTGCCATGCATGCTCTGATTTCAGTGCATTTCAGGCAGTAACCTAGAATGACATGGTTAAATCCTTCACTGGAGGCTGGCTCCAAAATTGAGTCAACCACCATAGACCCCCATGTTAAAATGTCCAACTTCAGAACAAAAACAACTATGTTAACACTTTAAAGCATGGCTACTGGAAAAACACAACTTAGTTAAAATTTAAATGTCTGTCTATGGGACTTATTGTTGGAGCACCACTTTTTAATTGTGCAACTGAGCACGTACAGTACATCCAAGGCATGTGGTTTTCCTTCTGTTGACTGCACTGGAAATTTGGTTTGAAGACATTTCGCTACCTATCCAGGAAGCTTCTTCAGTTCTAAATAATCTCATGCAGGCATCCAGAATGTATACTCTGTGGCTCAGGACTCCACCCTTTCATCCTAAAATGTGTTAGTTTCACCTGGGCCTGGGTCGTTACAGAGTCGTTAGGGTCCCTGTCCCTGAGCATGTACATCTGTGTATGCTAACTTAATAGCTCATACATAATCTAACTCAGTGTAATAATATCAATACATGCACAACTGCATGTGCAAACATGTATTATGGGTATTGTGCAATACAATCCCCCCCAACTCTTGACCTATTATATGTGTTATGGTTTGCTGTTTGCATGTTTCTGTATTTGTTTGTTTCTACTGTTCTCATTTTTATTGTCTCTTATTAATGTGATCATGGTGGAAATTAACCACCTGGCTATAATCTCACATATTTACATGTAAATGTTCATTAATATGTATTATCCCATTTAAAAAAAAAAATGAATCACTCATTCATTTATTCATGTTTACAGCCTGGCACAAAGATGCTAATCTCTTCGGAAGCACAGTCCTACCTGCGATGCTATATGCAAGTGAGATGTGGGCTGCTATGAAGAAAGACGACCAGTGACTAGTTATAGAGCAAAGAGTTATGGAAAGATCCATGCTTGGAATATCGTTGCATGAGTGCATCTGTAGCAGGGTGATTTGGGAAGAGTGGTGTGAAGGATGTGAAGGATGTCGTCTTGGAATACAGAAAGCAGAAATTCTATGGGCCGGACATGTTGCAACGTTGACAGACAACAGGAGGACCCATGCAGTTGACAAGTATCCAAGAGATCAGAAACTGCTACTAAGATGTCCTCCATGATGATGGGAAGATCATATTGTCAAGCAATTTGTGCCAGATTGAAGAAGAAAGGCAAGAAGAAAGGCAGAATGGAAGCGCACTGTGGCCAGCGAGGCAGAATCCAGGGATTTCCACTACTGTGAACACTGGGTGAATGTTTACATAACCTGTCCATTTACAGTAGATGATCCAGACTCCAATATTTACACATTAGGGGGACAGATGCTTTGATTGACAGGCGTGTCACTGCTTCATTTAAACCACCTCAGCTTCACTTACACTCCACGTTACTTCAGGGAAATTCAAAATGACCATACGTTATGACCATACAAACCTCAACACCCTCACGATCACATTTTTACAGAATGGGGACCTTTAACTTGATACTGCCAGAGAAGGAAAACCATTCAGTTACACATAATTTCCTGTCAACAAAAATATTATTTATTCATATGCTCTATTTCACAGGTGTCAAACTTGTGCCACGGAGGGCCGAGACCCTGCAGGTTTTCTCTCCACTAAAGCAGGTGATTTCACTGATTAGCTCCTCTCCTCAATTTGAAGGAGTTCTGATGAGTGAAATCACCTGCTTTGGTGACTGGTTGGAGAGAAAACCTGCAGGGTCTCGGCCCTCCGTGGCACGAGTTTGACACCCCTGCATTTGTTCAAAACATGATACAGAGCAGACTAAATGCCAGTGCTTATATCATATTCTGGATCTGAACTGCCTATTTGATAAAAAAAGACATCTAATTTGGATCCAAGGGATGGTGCATGCAGGGCTGTGGTGGGCCAACAGTGTAATCTCCTGAAAAAAGCTTTGAAATTCAAATGTGTTGTTGCATAACAATGCCATGTGTAACCAATGAATGCCTGATAATCTCGGTGAAAGCTGTGCAAATGGGAGCTGAATGGATCCCTGCTGCGCCATGTCAGGGATCTGAATGCACGTCTCAAACAGCATAGTGAGCAGAATGAACTTCAATCTCATGATATCAGGACAAAGTTCCAAGGGAAAGGAAAATTCCCTTTAGATATACTGAATTCTGCTTTGATTTTTTTATTCTACTTGTAGTTCAACAAAAATTCATTTAACTGCTGGCATGCTATAATACATGAGGACACTAAGAACTCGGTTCTCAGTCATTCCTGTTTCTATTCCAAATGACATAAATATGAATCATAGTGAAGGTAACTTAAGTGCAGGTATGTAGTTAAGGAATGTACAGTAGGTAGGCATGTAAGTCATGTGTTGTTAGCATTGTACTGTATGTACAGTAGTTGTTGTAAAATGGAACATGGATGCATCATTAAACTTGTTTGTTTATGTTCAGTAAAGGATGTTTTCCTTCCTGCTGCTGCCAAGGTTTGGCTCTCAAGAGGACCTGATGATTTTTCCTGGCATAGTATTATTTTAGGTGTATAGTGTACACATGTCTTTTATGTCCAGCCTTTAGACAGAACACCGTGTAGACATCATGACCTGAGAAATATCATTTGTCAAGTCATTTTGTCAAGTCCAAATAGATTGTTCATCTGAACTGTTTTTGATTTAGGATTGTACATTACTGGGTGCATTGTTAAAGGCGTGCAATAAAATGATCAATAACAATAAGAAACAAAATAAATAAGTAAATAGCAAAGAAATTAAGAAAATGAATTGCTGATACAAAAAGTGAACAAAATAATTTAGAAAATGAACAAAAAAACCCAAGAATACATAAAATAATAAATGAATTGAAATAGAATAAAAATATCAAACAATCAAAAATGAA
This sequence comes from Pseudamia nigra, assembly GCA_029823295.1. Classification (NCBI taxonomy): domain Eukaryota; kingdom Metazoa; phylum Chordata; class Actinopteri; order Kurtiformes; family Apogonidae; genus Pseudamia; species Pseudamia nigra. The sequence goes on from JAQQAE010015120.1 coordinate 4,484, forward strand.
CATGATTGTTGGAATAAACAAAAAACAATAAAGTGATCAAAAACAAAGAAAACTTAACCATTAAAAATTAGCAAAGCAAGAAAGAAAAAAAAGAAAGAAAAAAAATTAGCAAAGCAATGACGCAAAATCATTATTAAACAAAAGTAAATAAAAAATACATATACTGTACATAATACATATAAGTATGTACACTACCGGTCAAAAGTTTTAGAGCACCCCAGTTTCTCAATTATTTTTTGTTGAAATTCAAGCTGAACTAAAATCAAAGAAATCATCCATAAAATGATCCAAAAATAAAATAAGCCTTCGTGAATAAAATGAATATAATATGCAATACAATGATCAAAACATGAACAAAATTAAGCACAGAAATGAAAAAAAAAACAAACAAACTGCTAAACAAACGGGAAAGCCAAAGTATAGCTTTTAGTTTTAAAAGAGCTGTCAACAAGTTCCGCACAAAAAATGTGTATTATCCTGTACATATGCCATGAAGTGATCAAACATGACAAATATTTATATTTTCTTTTGAGGTGAAAAATGTCTGTTTAGATTGTAAAGGTTGCCGAGCCCTACAATCAACAGACTTCATCCAATGTTCAGGGTTTATTTCCACTACAGGGATGATTTGTGAGGCGTGTCAGTGGAGGATAAAATGTATTCATGCTTTCAACCTGAGGCGAGTATGTCAACAGCGGGGAATCGCAGCCTGAGTAAACCGATGTGTGCTCGCTTTGGGCTCCTCCTCAACACTGTATGTGTGTTTATGTGGGTTGTGAAGGGACTCTGCATATTTGTCTTTACTTAAAAAACTCAGGGGCAAATGTCTCCTCATGGCCAGTGGTGAGTCAAGTAAACAGAATCAGTACTCAAGTTTAAATGTACTATTAATTTATAAATACAACGACTCAAGTAGAAGTACTTGAGTAGGAGTAAAAAGTATCGTCAACATATACAGTATGTATGTAGGTTATTTGTGCTACAGGTAATAACAATGTAATAACAACGTAGAGGGCAAATTAATTGTCAACAGCTTCAGAACCATGTAAAATAAAAATGTTGTTGTTCACTGTTTATCATCAGGCAACAAGAAAAATGAAAACTTGATTTTACTTGATTGTGAAATGTGTTGCTTATTTTGTCATTTTTTCTTATTTACATGATCATTGTACAATTTGTTGCTTATTTTTTATTTTTATTCAGTTACAGACGTTACTTTGTAACGTAGTGCTTGATCATTTTGTTAATTTTTGCACATTTTGTTGCTATTATTGTCTATATACAGTAATTGCAATTTTGTTGGTTATTTTGTCAATTTTTGTCAGTTTACTCAATTATTTTGTTCTTTCTTGCTCATTTTATTGTGTGTTTTGTTCATTTTCAGAGTTTCTGTGCTTGATTGTTATTTTGTTTGTATGTTAATTTGCACTACAGTATATTACACATAATATTCAAGTGAAAGTACCCCAAAATGAACAAAATAATAAACAAAATGAACAAAAGTCTAACAAAATAATCAGGAAAATGTACAAAAGCAATCCAAAAGTGAGGAAAATTAATACAGAAACACAACAAAAATACACAAAACAATCACTATAATGAATCATAGTCAAGAAGTTAACAAATGAACAAAATGAACAAAACAATCCATGAAAAACAAAATACAGTATGACAAAAAGTGTAACAAAAATAATACAGAAAATTAACCAAAATTAGCAAAATAATTGAGAAAATAAACAAAATGTAAAAAGGAACACATAAAAACACAAAAAATGAAAACAAGTAAAATAATTATTAAAATGAACAGAAATGAACAAAAACTTAACAAAATGATCAACAAAATAAATGAAAAATATCAAAAATGAGAAAAATAATCCACAAATGAACAAAACATGACCAAAATAAAGGAAAGATGATAAAAATCAACAAAAGATGACAGATAATTGTGACATATGACACAATAATCACTAAAATCAAGACAAAATAATACATACTGTATACTAAACAGTAATGAACAAAAAAAATCATAAAAATAAACAAAAAATGAACAAAATAAAGAAATAATCAAAAACATGAACAAAAATGACCAGAATGAGACAAATAATAAACAAAATAAACAGAAACTAACAAAGACATACAAAACAATCAACAGAATTAACAAATATAAACAAAGTAATCCATAAAATAAACAAAGAAACGATACAAAGTAACAAAACATTCACTAAAATGCACAAAAAATGAAGAAAATAATGCTGCAAAGGAAGAAAAATGAAAAAAGCAACACATTTAGCAAAATGAGCAAAATAACCAATGAAGTGAACAGGAATTAAACAAAATAATCCAAACATGTCAATATTTTTACCTAAAATGACCCAGAGGAGGCAAACCGCATCTGAGCAACAGAAACAGCTGATGAAAACAAAAGGTTGAGAGGAGGATATCAGATGTCTTACTGAAAACAAAAAGGCAAACAACATGCAGACTGAGCTGAGGAGTTCTTGAAGGAACAGGTGGGAGACGATAACAAGAAATGTCAATACAGGATGAAGAGGAGAGAAGTGAGGAGGAAGAGGAGGGGGTTGCATTACACAGAGAGCCCAGGAGATGTGTCTGTTTTCTTGGTTGGAAAGATTTAATCAAGTTCACATTGGTGCAGTGAACCACAAAGGCCTACCACTTGTCTGCCGGAGCCAGAGGGGAGCCGGGGAACAAGCTGAGGCTTTACTGTTCAGACCACCACCGTTGGAGACAGAGGAACAAAAACACAAACAAAGCAGAGCAACCACCTCCTCTGCCTCATCTCCCGCCTCTGAAATCATCTCTATCTTTTTCTTTTCTTCTTCAAATCATTTGGTATTTATCTGAAAACTAGAAAGCACTCAGACAGCACAGACCTCCGCTGAGGCAGCTGTGTTTGTCTTCAGAGTAAAAGCCTCATTTCCCCCATAATGTTATTGCACCAAAAGTAATCATTTGGAATCACATATCATTATTAGTTTAATAATTATTCATAAATAATAACATTCCATTATGGTGTTTTTTTGTGGATTATATTTTTGTTCAGTGGATTAATACTATGACCTAATTAATATGCAAGTTAAGTGGTGGTTGCCGTAGTATCCTTTCCCCTACCCTGACGATCCATATGCCAAGTCAGATTAGTTTGGGTCCAGGGATTTTGGAGATACAGAGCCAAATGTTTGGAGGGTAGACAATAATTACCAATTCATCACCAGCATCCATTTCTTTTGTCTGTTCCACTTTTACTCCGAATAAGGACTTGATGCTGTGTAGGACAGGGAGTATGCAAATATGGTAGAGTAATAAGCTGAAAAGCAAAGCAAACACAGGAAACAAATGATGTTAAGACTGCAGCCTTCGACGTCCGTCCTTTCCGTCTAAAACAATAAAGACATTTTTATGAAGGCAATATATTTCCAAGTCAATCACACCTGCCACTGCTCCTGTTATAGCTGGAGGTTATTCTTGTCTGATCCCTACTGAGTTGGAAACATATTATTGGCCTCAGTACTTATATTCTCCAGTCACCATTACGGTGTGTGTGTGTGTTTGTGTGTGTGTGTGCATGACAGAGGTTGTAGAAGTGACCCAGCAGTCATTTCTCTCCCTGCCAAGGGGGTTTAGCGCTGTACACTTCTCCACTGCAGGTGCTGTTCTTGATTGACAAGATAATTTGAAGCCGTGGAAAGTACACACACGTGACACAGGTTATGAAGCCAGACATAACTTCATTTTCATGATGCCAAAAATGCAGACTACGTAGATTTTAGACATTCTCGTGAGGTGGAAGTTTAAGGTCATATGTTATTTAGTTGAAGGATCAAATAAGGTAGAAAATAGAGATACAGGTTAGGCTTTCTGCCAAAGAGGCTCAGTGATCATTTCAGATTGACTCTAAATTCTCCACTGGTCTCATTCTGTGTTGAGGGACATTTTTACTGAACTCAAACAAGTAAACACTCACATAAGCTGGGTATACTTTGAATAAAATATGCATTCTTCACTCTGTCCAAATTATGTGCACACTGTAATAACAAAAAATGTAACAAAATTTTTAAAAACAATAAACAAAAAGAACAAAACAATACATATAACGAACAAAAACAGAAAAAGTGGGGAAAAAATCTTGAAAATAAACAAAAGTGAACAAAATAAAAATCAAGAAAATAAGCAAAGCAATCAAAAACAGTCAAAACAAGACTGACAATTAAGCAAATACTACTGTTACCATTAAACACTCATGTCAATAAAAATACAAAATCAGATAGAAAAAGCTATAAAATATCCTCTTTTCCTTTTTTTTATATTTTTTCTTTAACCCTATGCCTCTCGACCCAATCAGAGCGAGTCAGCAACCCATGTTTGGCTCTTCATTAACCAGCTGAGAACCACTTTACTTCCATCTGATGGTCTTTTACCAGAGGTCGTTACCTGTTTTCTGCCTCCAATTTTTACACCTGTACAAAGTGTAGCCAGTGCATCAAAAAATATGTTTTCATCATTTAAAACATAGCTATGAATAATCTGCAGTGTAAATTATGCAGACACTTTATTCAGTTATTGTCTAAATGAAAAAATCTACTGTAAACTGCAATTATTGTGGACATTATGATTTGTAACTGCAATTTATGTCTGCTTACTTGGCTGATAATAAACATGAGTCATTTAGACATGTCAAGTGAAGCATACACACTAACATAAAAATAAAAGGAGCACCAAAACTTATTGCAACAGGTTCTCTCACATCATCACATCACCCAAAAACCTCTTGAAATTTGCCTTTTAAATATAATTAGCCTATTCTGTTTGCAGATTTATCATTGCACAAGCTGATGCTGCAATTACAACCAGGATGTGATTAATTGTGCAGTTCTAACCTGGACTATTTACAGTATATTGTTCAGGAGGACTGAAACTAGGCTTGCAAAATTATATTTAGCCATTTCTTCCTACGTAAACTAGTTTTTTTTCCTCTCCAAAAATACAATTAGGAAGCTATTGTTAGAAATAGTGTCACCCAGTTTAAAGTAGTTCTATAATTTCATAATTGCACCAAAATATTGCATGATTTCACTGCATGATTATAAAAAGCTTTCTGCCGAGTAGCCTTGTGCTAATGTTGATTTTGACAAATTCACACTACATAGACTCTGGATTTAAAGTAAACTGGCAATAAGAACTAAGGATGCTTTCAGATGGTGTCCTATTCTGTCCCGCTTAGTGAGAATTAGTTCCTAGAGTACGAATGCATCAGCTATTTCAGGCTCCATGATTCTGGATCAATCGACCCTGAGGATTAAGGTAATTGTCTGGCTCCTGACCTCCTGCCGATTCCCCAGAGCACCATACCGCATATTAATTCACTTGCAGGACGAGGCTGCAGAGAGATGTGATACCCGCCTCTCTTCACTTCACCAGGTGGATTACTGTGAATTGTACAGGTCCTCTCACTAAACTCGTATCACTTACTGAGGAACAATGGCTCTGATGGTTGGCAGAAACTTAATTATGACCAATCTGTGCAAGATGTCCAGGGATACAGCCATGTGATCTCTGTCCATCTCCTTAAGATCTCAGATTAAGATAGATAGATAGATTTTTATTCTGATTCTTCTAACTTCCAGTCATTAGAGACATGAATACATTCTTTTTCAGTCACACCAAGGGGGAGGGGCTTGACATGCACTGATTACAATTAGACAAACCTGAAATGTGTAGTCTGTCCGCAGTGACATCAATCTGGAGGAAGAGGCGACCCCGGCGCTCAGTGTGGTCCGTCCCACACAGACTTGGCACATTGACCACACACTGCTTGTGCACATTCATGTCACAGGCTGCATAGAGAAAGAAAACACAGAGGATGAGAAACATTTTAATATGCACACTGAGAAGTAACTAGAACACGTTTCAACACACAATCAGCTGCTGCACTGAATAATTAAATATAAACAGCTGTGAAATGGGAAATCCACCCTGTTTTAACACTGAGAGTGACGTTGACATTTTTTTTTGTCGGTCACAGCATATTTGGAATCAGCATTGTCAATAACCCAGGGCTTACATTTTCAACCTCACTTCACAGATATACTGTAAATGTATGTGTGGGTGTTGTCAAGCCGCCTAAAATTTCACCTTAGCCCCTTAAAATTTCCTATCAATTGATAGGAAACTGACAATCACCAACTGATTGTTTATGTATCTGATTTAATGGTGGTAATTCAGGAAGTAGTAAAGGCCTTTTGTTTTTTTTTATTTATTTTGCATCATCTTGTCTTTGTAAACAACATAGATGGCTCTCTACCTCAGCTTTGGCATCAGCTGTCTCAGATGTATCATGTTTCTTTCGTCATATTTAAGAAATGCTTTGTGCAGTGCCTCAGGTCGGCACCTCAACTAACTGATAACCCCAATAGTTTTATAAAGCATATGCCTCTCTTTCATTTTCTCAATATTCTGTTGTGTAAACTTCTTATGAAGTACACAGTAATTCGTCCAAGTCATTTATTCAAGGATTGTCCTAAAATGAATGGGCATAGTGTTACGTAACAGCATGGTGAAGCAAGGTATGTCTCATTCTCTTTAGGTCTGAGGCAAAAGTCCTGATCCTAGAAACGCCCTTGAATGTATCTAGTGCAATGAAGGTCAGAGTCAAGGTTATTTGATGAGTGAGGGGTGTCCTGGAGTCCAATCCATCACATGTTAAAATTTGGTGCCTCTAGCTATAGTAGTTTTGGTACTATAGGTCAAATTAGGATTTTGTAATTATTAGTGTGTCCTAATTAATTTGCAAATTAGGTGGCCGTTGCCATAGTAACCTTTCCCTTTACCTTGACTTCCTATGTGCCAAGTTTGGTTAGTTTGGGACTTTGGAGATACAGAGTTGGAGTGTTTGGAAGGACACACGCAGAATGAAGGGATAGAGCTCTTGCATTAAAATGTCTCAGTTTTAAAGAAAATGTGAAACAAGAGTTTGTGAAGAAAGTAAAGCGGGGTTTTAGTAACTTTTTGTAGTACAGTGAATAACATATAAAGTAAATGAAAACAATCCTGAGAGAGCGTGAGAACACAAATGGGAGGTTTTGTGTTCAGTATTCACACTTAATTTACACTGAAACCTGACTCTTCCCACCTGATCTTTCACGATGCACTTGAGAAAAGTAATGCTGTAACCAGTGACAGTATTACATTTCACAGCCTTGGTTCATTGATAGTTTCCTGTTGAGACTACAGACAAATGCACAGCAAGGCAGGGAGCATAGTGTGGGAAAAGATTTCCTTTTGGAATTATTCAAAACACAGATGTCTATTCTGAGCCTGGCACTTAAACATGAATAAGTAACTGTCCCATTAACTTGGAGATGCTGTGATCAGTGTAAGTGGAGCTGAGCACCATCCAGTGGACTGAGAGCCTCATCTGGATTATTAAAAAGAGTTGAATTAAGCTACAAATAAGCATAAGAGCTGTGGTTTTAAGGTCAAGACTTCAAACTACTAGGTTTCCCCTAACTGGTCGAGAAGTGAGAGGAGTCAGTCAAAGCTTGGTTGTTTGTAGGTTGAGCGACATCAACAACACTTAGGGCGTACTCACACTAGGGCCGTTTTGGCTCGAGCCGTGCTTGGGCCCACTTCACACCTTTCCAGAATTCTGC
>JAQQAE010015122.1:0-12151 GCA_029823295.1 Pseudamia nigra
GCCTCGAATTGTGAAGCGCCTAGAGATAATCGGCGATTATGATTGGCGCTATACAAATAAAGATTGATTGATTGAGATTGATTGATTGATTATTCTTGCCTTCGTCTGCTTTCAGTGTGAAGCTCAGGAGGCTGAAAACGGAACCCGTCACTGCTCAGAGTCAACCTGCTGCTCTGACAATGGCCTCGCTTCCATGGCACAAAACCTTGGGGCAATAGGAGAGAAAGTAGCAAACATGATGGAAAAAATAACCTAAAAATAGTCCTGAAGCTGCGGAGTTTGACTGGAGGTAATAAAACAGCATTTAACAGTGTTGGATAATTGTTATTTTCAGAAACTGATGTGATTTGTAATTATGCTCTCGGGTGCACCTCAGGTGGCCTCTGCAGCTCTCAGAGAGTCTGGCAGTGGAAATACCGGCCCTTTTACCACTGCTTCCCCACTGCAGTACAAGAAGGTCTTCTCCAACACTGACCAGAGCTACAGTCCTTCAACAGGTACACATTCATGTCAAACACTACGAGACCTGATAAGAGAGAGGGTTTGATTCACCTAGTTTGACTTCAAAGAATTCTACTACTATATATACACTGTTACTGCATGTCATTATAAATCTCTGTCACAGCAGACATTTGAACTATTTCAAAAAAATACACTATCACTTCAATTCTTGATGACTGTGTTGGTTTTCAGTGCATATCAGTTCTATTTGTATAGCGCCAATCATAGTCACTGATTATTGTGCTTCACAATTTTTTGAGGCTAAGACCTCATGACTATACAGACAGAGAATCATTTGCATTCACAACTAAAGACAATTTAGAGTAACCAGTTAACCTAGTACGTGTTTTTGGTTGTGGGAGGAAGCTGCAGAACCCACGCAGACACGGGGAGAACATACAAACTCCACACAGAACGGCCCCACCGCCTGCTGCTGGGATCGAACCCAGGACTTGAACCGTTTGTACAGACTTGTAAACTGGAGGGTTGGGCCCAAAAGTGTTTGTATTAAAATTTCTTTTAATAGGATGTCTGACATTAACTTTAGTGCCGTATCTGGATTATTTTGTCCTTTTTATGCTGATTTTGTCGATACAGTAGTTCTATTAGTTTTTGTTTAGTTTTGTTTATTTTGTTGCTTATGTGTGTTTTTGTTGCTTTTTATGTTTATTTTCTGAATTATTTTGATTCTATAGTAGTTTAGTTGTCTGTTTTGGCTGTTTTTGTTAATTTTGTTTATTTATTTCATATTCTTGCTTACTGGTATTTTATTCTCTTTCATTCATGTTGTTGCCTATTTTGCACATATTCACATTGCACTCATTTTGGGGATTTTTATTTTTTGAATTTTTAATTTCCATCCATCCAGTGTAGATTTCTCATGTCATTTATTGTTAAAGTCGGGAAAGGGAACATACTGAAAGTACCTGACAAGCACTTAGACGACAAATACATTTCAGAAAGACCTATTGATGAGTTTTGGTGACACTAATACACATGCAGACGGACTGTGCCAATTCCAATGCAATGCTGCCTTCAGTCTGCAGAATATAGTAATGAAATGCACATGTAAAGTCATTCCATTAAAACATTAACCTTTATGTCCTCAGGTATTTTCACAGCAAGGGTAAAAGGAGTGTACTTCTTCCGTTTCTCAACAACCTCAATGCTGTTCCCAACTCTGTTGTGAGCCTCATGAGGAATGGTGTGCAGCTGACATCTGTGTGGGACACCTCTGGGTCTGATGGTAACGACATGGGCAGTAACGCCGTGGAGCCTGGAGATGATGTGTGGGTTCAGCTGCATGTAAACAGGCTGGTCTATGATGATGGCATGAACTATAACACGTTCTGTGGATTCCTGCTTTTCCCCATGTGAATTATGTACCTACATATAACCAGGTTTTAATTCAGGTAAACAAACTTCTTCATATTGTGTCTTGTCAGTTTAGGTTCTGTGACTTATTCTTCACACAAAGGAAGTCAGATTGTGTTGTGTTGTGGCTCAGCTGATTAAACGGGAAATCCACTGTGTGTAATTTGGAAATACTTTTTGTTACATAAATAAATATCAAACTTTCCTTTATCCTGATATTCTGTGTTTTCATTTCATGTATATATATTTTTAACAGGTGAAAAACAGTACTGAGAAGATATAATGCAAAATATTTTAAAAACTACAAACAACAGATTTTTGAAAAGCAGTAGAATCTCCTGAAAAATTTGAAGTTTTGGTGCTTGAACAGTGTGAATGGCAACATTTGTGGGAGGAGTAGCAGTCCAAAAAGCATACAGAATAATCATGAATAGTGTGCAAGCAACAATAGTGGGATGTCTGTCACAGTAATCCCACTAGTTATGAAATTTCATGCTCTTCCACACATTGTATTTAAGATACTAATTTTGCAGAAATTTAAAAAATCAAATATGCTGCTTCACAAAACAAAGAGCTGTTCACATTTGCTTCATGTTATAATTGCTTTATTAAAAATGTAATAGACATGCCATGCTTCTATTGCTAACCATCATGAATTCACATTTTCAACACCAACCCACCTTAGTCCATGTATTTTCCTAAAGGCTTTTTGGAGGTTTGGTCCTGAATCTCAGACCGTAAAGCTAAAAAAACAAACATCTTACCTAAATGAGCAGTGAAATTCAGGTGTTTAAGACTACGTGTAAAAGTAAGTTACGATTCAGAACTTGTAAAAATATCTCTTCTCAATGCTTGAAGTTTCATAACAATATTTATCTGTAGTACATGTTGTACAGTAATATTTTTGTGATGCACAGTTTATTAAAACAATGTACAATACAGCTGTTCAATGCACTATATTCTTGTGAGGCCTAGATGCTGGGCAGAAATGACAACTGGACTCCTTCACTGACATCTTCAACAATCACTGGTCAGACTTTGTACCAAACAAGATGGTGATGGGGAGGGTCAGCTGCAGTGCCTCCTTACCCTGTCTGGTCCAGATCCTAGATGAGGCTGGTGGGGCAACCACGGGCAATGTGGCTAATGTAACGACAAGAATACATGGACGCATGGTCCGTGAGTGTCCGTCTGCACCAGAGTAGATCTTTGTCTCAACTACAGCAGACTTCAACCTACTTATGAGATGCATTTTCTGAATCTGCATGTCCAAATAACTAGAATAATACCTCCAGATCACACGTTTTATTTGGAAAATGCTCCATTCTGAAAAAAGGCCAGACTCAGATTATGCAATGAGAATATTCTGTTTACATAACACCTGTCATATTCAGAATATTGCCATGTAATAATATCAATAATAATATGGAAAAACAGAATACACTGATCAGCCAGGACATTATGACCACTAACTGGTGAAGTGGTTACAATGTTTATGATATTCCAATGGCTCTTGTCAGTGGGTGGATGTACAGTATCAGGCAGTAAGAGAACATTTAGCCCTCAGAGTTGTTGCATTGAAGGCAGCAAATAGTCCAAACTATGTAATGATCAAAACAAATTTAGCAGGTTCACATTGTGATAAAATACAATGGTCATTGCATCTTCAAACCTATCTATGAAATGAGTTGGAAAAACAGGTTAGATTCATGAAGGCTCACTCTCACAACTTACATGGAAGCATGTGTCACTTTAATGTCTAATGTGCAATGTGCTTTCTGAGGCCTGGTCTAGCTCATGCCTTGGGTTAGAGCTGTACTGGTATCAAAACGGGAACCTATACAACATTATGTTTTGTTCCCTTACATATTGTACCAAAGGACCAGTATCAGGCCATAGATCATTTAGTATAAAACAAATAAAAAACTTGTTTTATTTATTTATTGAGTATTGGAGTCTGTAGGGTGTTTTCTTTTGAAAAATGACCAGATCCTAGCCCCATCACATCCATAAACACTACCTGACGTCTGTCTCTGTCACATGATGCGTGAAAAATTTTGCTCATAAACTAGCCAAAATTATTGTTATCTCTACTCTTTTCTTTTGTCTCTCCTCTGTCCACTAACCCCAGCCGGTCGAGGCAGATGGCCGCCTACCCTGAGCTGCTGGTTCTGCTGGAAGTTTTTCTCTTCTGTTAAAAGAAGTTTTTCCTCCCACGTCGTCCTTGTCTTGCTCTCGGTGGTTCTGTTGGGTTTACTCTCTGTATAGTCTTGAGGTCTTGGCCTTGGATTGTGAAATGCTTAGAGATAATCTTTGATTATGATCGGCGCTATACAAATAAAACTGAATTGAATCAAAGGAAAAGGGTCCAGTGATGAGGCAGCAGAACAAGAACCTACAATTGCGAAAAAAAAGAAAGCTTTAATAGACAGTACCAGGAGTCCTACTTAAAATATGTTTTCGTAGTGGCAGTTTATTCACATGCACCAAGCCCCCTCTGCATAATCTGGACAAATAAACTGGACATAAGGAACATACTTGCAGTGTCATTCTGTCCCATCGCCCCTAAATGGGACCGTCTCGTTGTAGAAAAACAAACTCAGGCCTCCCATTGATTCAGCTTTGTGGTGAGTTGTACTTTTTATGATTTACTATGTACGGTACTTAATGTTGGCTTGTTTTTATGCTTATCCATATTCCAGTAACCCCACCACTGCGATGACTGGTCCGTGAAAATTTTCTTACATGAAACCGGTTCATGGTCCAAAAAGGGTTGGGGACACTGCTCTGCTGGAGTGAGATCCTTCCTCACATTGTTCTGACCACTGCAGGACCACGGCCCACAGTTTTGGAGATGCTTTTACCCAGTTATCTTGACATCACAATTTGGTCCTTGTCTAGGTTGTTCACATCCTTACGCTGCCCAATTTTGAACCTCAAGGATAAAATGTTGACTTGCAGCTTCATAGATGCTACATTCTCTGGTTTTAGAGCTCATTTGGGTTTCTTTTGTTATTATGTTTTCATGCTACATACACTGAGTGACAGAGATGGCACCACTGTTCCATGATGCACCCTGATTTCTATTCCCTACACCATTTTCTTCAGAAGTTAGGGCCTGTAACTTTTAAGTGAGGAGGAGTGGGACATGCTACTCTTGGACGTTGAGCCTAGAGGAGCAGAATGTCTCCCCGTGGTCATTGGTGGCTCTGCAGGTGTAAACATTGCTATGTTCTGGGCCGACTTTATCCAGGACGAGGGTACATCGACCATCTTCTTCATACTCTATCTGCACTGTGGATGATTCCTCCACAGGGTCGGCACCACACAGCCACAGCACCTCTGGGTCGGGGTATCCTGCACAAACAGAGGAGAGGAGTGAACAAACACCACAACACAGTAAAATATGTCTAAAACGATTAGTAAATATTAGTAAAATGTGCATTTGTCTCCTAATAAAATTATTTTAAATCACAGTTTGCTGTATTTTTACTAGTAGTTTGTAAATTTAGATTATATGTTGGCTTATTTTTGTTGCCTTTGGGGGGGGGGTTGTCCATTTGGTGCTTATTTTGGGTGTTTGTGGTCATTTTATTGCTTATTTTCATATTTTTCTAAATAATTTTGTTCATTCTTTTCTTCTCTTGTGTTCATTTTGGAGATTATCTTTCTTTTGTTCGACTTTGTCCATTTTGTTCTTTATTTTATTCTATTGATTAATTTGTGTATTTTTTTTGTTTTGTATTTCTAAAATAATAATCTTTGTACATTTTTGTTCATTTTCCTGATAATTTTGTTGCATGTTTTATTTATTTTATTGATTATTTTTGCACCTTTTTCCTGTTGTTTTGGGATCATTTTGTTCTTTATTCTTAAAGTCTGTTCAATTTTGTTCTTATTTTATTCATTTTCCTCCTCATTTTTTCAATTTTTCTCATTTTGTTGCTTCTCTCATTTATTTCCTTAATGATTTTGAATCATTTTCCTGAAAAGTTTGCAGACATTTAATCACTTGTGTTTTAATTTCATGGTGACGGTTCTACTATTTGCTCAGGTTGTTGCTCCTTTCATTTTTTGTTCTTTTTATGAACAAAAGCCACAACCCGATGTATTAACAATTTGCCAAAATATGCAAAATGAAGTGTTTGATGCTCAAAAATTTCCAGGAGGATCCAGAGAGGCTCAGATGTCCTTGTCTTAGCGAACCTGTGAGGTGACATGTGAGCCGGGCAGTGGATTCCGGGGCCACTGTCTGGTCCTCAAGGCTGTGGGTGAAGTGGGGTGGGCCCTGCATCTTGCGGTCCAGTGACATCAGCGCATCTACTGCCTCAGGGCTCAGTGATGACTCTGGAAAAACACAAGAGGAAAAAAAAAGAAAATAGTGTTAAAAAACAGTCTACAACAGTGCTTCCCAACTGCTGTTGCCTTGTGACCCACATCTACAGAACTCAAACCAGGGTTTTATAACCTAGTTAACATCATCTAATTTTATGTTGAACAAAATATCTAAATACAAACAAACAAAAAATTTAAAAAAAGAAAAGGTATACAATAAGAACAATCTGAAAAAAATCCAGACAGTGAGCAAAAATAAAAGATAACACAAACAAAAAATATATCAAATAAGAGAACAATATACCTCATGCAACAAAAATGATTTAAAAATAAAATGAAAACAAAAGAAAGCAGTAAATGAAAAATGACAAAATTAACATTTATCAAAATAACCAAATTATGACGAAAATATCAAACAATGAACACAAATGAAGACAAAAAAATGACAATAACTATTCAAAATGAACAAAATAACACAACAAACAAAAATGAAAAACAAGTTCTTAGGTAAATGGAACACACCATTATACAACATAGTACAAGACAATGCAATACAACAAACTTTATTTATCCCTTCATGGAAAATACACACACAGGTGTCAAAGACTGCAGTGTCCACTTGGAGCTGAATCCAAATCAGATACATTTTAACACAGACTCCCATGTTAAAATGTCAACTTTAGAGCAGAAATAACAGTGTGGCTTATCTCAACCGCCACAGACACCATACAGGTAGTGAGTTTTATATCACTCACCCTTTTAGATGATTCAGATGCCAATATTTGTCTATAATTTAGAAGATGGACATAACGATTGACAGCTGTGTTCAAGGCTCCCTGGTCACACTTCCTTGTTCAGAATGGTTCCTCCATCTTGTACAGTCTACGGTATGAAGTATGTAGTATACCATTTGGAACGTAGCTTTACGAGGAAACTAAACTCTAAATTCTGATAAGGTGACTCTCTCACCTTCCCCAAGGTTGCTCGATCCAGAGTTTTCACCTTTGGACAGCAGAGCCATTCTCTTCAGGGCCAGCATGGCTTTACCTGCTTTCTGTTAGGAAAGAAATCATCCGTTGAAAAGCCATGTAGATTTAAAAGGAAACCTAGTGCAGTGTGCAATCAACTGTGTTACCTTCCACTTCTGCCTGGCTAGAAACTTCTTCATCTTCTCCTTGGATAAGCTCTTTGAGTTAACAGAATCTCCAGAGTTAAATGCTGCCATCCATGGGTGGGCAAGTGCCTCTTTACAGGTGATCCGCCGCCTGAAACACACATTATTTATAGATTTTGGAGATGGTGTACTGCCTCTGTGCAAGCCAGATTTGGGAAGCAGTGATGTGTTACTGCATGTAGCATTAGCTGGTAGTTGAGGTACATATTTGCATAGGGATTCAAGTAGTTGTCTTAGTTTGTTGCCATATTTTTGCAGGATAACCTCTGAAAATACAACCTACACATTTAAGGCCAGTAATAGAATGTGTGTCATTATCCTCCGCTCAAACGAAGTGGGGCATGGAATATGTGATAGATTAGACTCCGGGACACCTCTCACTCATTAAATGACCTTGACGTTGACCTTGAAGATCAGTAGGGTCTGAAATTATCTGACCTTTACCTACAGCTCTAGCTATAACGTGACGTTGAAAATATCGTATACCACTGGGTTATTGAATATGCTGGTTTCAAATATGCTGTGACCTTCAAGGAAGAACATCAAGGTCACTGTCAATTTCAAAACTGAGTGGGGGATTTGCCATTTTCACTGCTTGGTGTTATTACTGTTTTACCTGAGGTTCTGTGGTCAAACCCCCTTTTGAAAATAAAGTTTTTCCAAAATTTTCAACAAACTCAAATGCATTTTGAGTAACATTTTTCTGGAATGTGACCATTTACTTTATGCCAAGGATGTTCATGTATTTACCTGTGGTTGTTTGTTAGACACATTATGAAAAATGTCTTGGAATGGATTTTGCTTACATTTTCAGAAAACAAAAGTGAGGACCTACACCTCGCTACAGACAAGAAACAACGGTTGTGACTGATTTTAAGCACCTTGGCTCATGGATCAACTCAACCACCCATGGCATAAAGATCCGTAAAGTCCTCGCTTGGAAGGCCCAAAGTGGCATGAGGAATGTTTGGACATCCAGCATTTCACGAGATCTCAAAATTAAGTTCTTTCAAATAAGGAAACTATACTTTTATATGGAAGTGAGTGCTGGTCGCTGAACGCTACCTGACAGAATCCCTGCATGGTACATACACCCGCATGCCACACGTTGAGTTTAATTTCAGCTGGCAGGACCACCCCACCAAAGAGAAGCTATATGAACACCTCCCCAAGGATATCACACAAGGCGGCCTGGAGGCGATGTCCTCACAGACCACTGCTACAGAAAAACGGAGCTCCCTGCAAGCTACCTTATTCTGTGGGGGCAAGTGCACAGCTTTCAACATTGAGGAAGATGCCCGAGTACATTTATTGACCCGCTCAAGAGGGATGTTGGGACAGTCACCACTGCTGATCTTGCTGACTGCATGATGGATCATGAGATTTGTGCTTCAATGCATTCAGCTCAGCTGAGACCAGCCTAGTAGTGGTTCAGGTCCTCCGACACGTAATGTGGATGCAGGATTTTTGTAAAGTTTCCCACTGGTTTCTCTTCAGCCTGTTTAAATTTGAGTAAATGTCTGCCAAATGAACTGCGGCTTGAGACCTGCCATGGTAGATTTTTTGAAGAAACTTTAGTGAAACAAACTGCTCTTCCTGCTGAGGTAGCTTTGCTGTATTTACTACTACTTCTAGTTCTATCACATGCAGGTAGTGGTAGTGCTACAGATCACATCACCTGGTGTCCTTGTTGAGCAGTGAGCTGATAAAGTTTTTGGCCTCGTCTGTTATCTCATCAAAGCTCTCATCACCAAATTCCCACTGAGCAGCTGTGACCAAGGCCAGAGTCTCTGCATCGCTGCTCCCCTGGAATGGAGACTCTCCACTCAGTCTGCAGATCAGAATCACAGAGAACAGAGCCATTACACTGGATTATCCCAAACCTTTTCAACTTGAGAATCAAAATACTAACTTGGTGTCTCCTTGAAACCCAATCCTTCACAAAAAAATCATCCTAATTGGATGTAACGTTTACCTTTTGTGCAGACTGTCATAGAAATAGTCTATTACAAGCAAAAGTCCTGAATTCAAACTGTTAGTAAGAAAAAAGCAATGTTTTGTTCAGCAAAATGCAGCGTCATTTTGCAGATAGTCTAGCAGAAGAATAATGTTGCATAAAAATGTACAATCATAATCATAATAAATACTCAGTGAATTTAAAATCAATCCCCATATCATAGTATTGTTAAAAAAATCAATCCAAAAGGTCAGTAAAAAGGTTCCAAGCCAAGGTATTTTATTTTCAGTTTGCATCCACTAGATGGCACTAAAGATCCACTATGCTTAAATTCACTTCAAAACAGAATAGAGGGCTCATCAAGCAATACTTAGTTCTTGTTTTTAGAGGACTTCAATTTTCTTAAGGGTCTCCTGACCCAGACACAAAGTGCATCAATCCTAGTTTGATTTAATTATGGCCTTTTATATAACACAAACAGCTGTCTAATAAAAACAGGCAGTTACACTATATCTCACAATATGTAGCAGATGACCCCGATGCTCCACATGTCAGTAGCCAAACACACAGGCTCATAGCTGATCACTTCAGGTGCCACAAACTCTGGAGTCCCATGCATCACCTTCAGAGGTGTGTTTTCATCTGTTAAACAAAAAACATAACCAGGACTTGAATCACGTACTTGTATAGAAGGGAAATACAGTGGTGCCTCGGATACCGACGATAATCCGTTCCGGCGTTCATTTTTAGAACTAATTTCATTCATTCCATTTCAGAATGAATGAAATTAGTGCCAGCGCTCTGACTTCCGGATCATTCTCGTCGAGACCTGTGACGTAGGCGTGACCCGGGCGTCGTTGTCCGCATAATTTGTCGTTATGTGGTTACATTTTTTTGCAGTTTTTTTGGTCGGTATCCAAATTTTTCGTTGTCAGAAGCGGTCGTTGTCCGAGGTTCCACTGTGTTAAGTTTCACTGAGGTTCAATGTACATACCAAGTCTGCTTGCCAATCCGAAGTCAATGATTTTTATGGAGGTGCCAGTGGAGTCGACACACACAATGTTTTCAGGTTTGAGGTCCAGGTGGATGATTTTCTGTTTATGCATGTAGGCAATCCCCTCCAGGATCTGCTGCATGTAATGTACACTGGTAGGCTCTGTGTGTTCAAAGCTGTCATCCACAATCCGCTCAAACAGTTCTCCACCTGCCATACTGCATGCATGCCACAGTGACAGAGTTTCATAACTCACTTTGCAAAAAAGTAGGCTTGTAAATATAAACAGGATGTAAAGATGTGCACAAAATTAAAACCCCATATTTAAGTGTGAACAGCACAAAGACAACATATCAAAAGCTGAAACTGATGCATTTGTTCGATGCGATGATTTATTTGTTTTCTGAAAAATTAAAAGGTTATTTTGAATTTGATGCCAGCAACACATTTCAAAAAAAGTTGAGCCAGGGTCATGTCCATCACTCTATTATTTCTTTGGGAACTGAGAAGGCAAATTGCTGTAATTTTGAAAGTAGAATGTGTTCCCATTCTTGCTTGACGTTGGATTTCATCAAGCGGGTTTAGTGGAGAGGAGGGTGTCGTATTTTACCTTTCACAATTTACTAAACATTTTAGGATGGTCAGGACTGTATCAGGTCAATGTCGCCCCTGGAAACATGCTATTGTAATACATGCAGACTATACTGCTACTGACAGTGTCTTGTTGCACAAAGGATTTATACATTAATATTGCCTTCACAAAAGTGCAGGTTACCCATGCCATGTGCACTAATGCACCCCCATACCATCACAGATGCTGATGTTTGAATTGAGAATCAGTAACAAGACAGATAGTCCCTCTCCTCTTTAGCCTGGAGCACACAGCATCTATGACTAATTTTGATGGGTCAGACCACAGGACAATTGTCCAATTTGACTCAGTCCATCATAATTTGTTTAATTTGTTAATTTGTTTTATTTATTATTATTTATTGCCCACCAGCCCCCTAATGAGAATTTTTATCTGAATTCTCAGAATTCTTATCAGACTTAGTACTTAACACAGATAAAGTTGTTATAGTGGGTGACTTTAATATTCACGTGGATGTTATAAATGACAGCTGCAGTAACTATTTTACCTCCATTTTAAACTCAATTGGCTTCATTCAACATGTAAACAAACCCACCCACTATCTAAGTCACACTTTAGATCTGGTAATGACATACGGTGTAGACATTGAACACCTTGTCATATCTCCACACAACCCTCTCCTCTCTGATCACTACCAATTAACCTTCGAATTTAAATTATTAGATTACACTTGTGAGTCCAAAGAAGCTTTTAATAGCTGTTAATAACTGTGCAGCCTCATTACATTCGACACTTGATACCTTTGCTCCCCTGAAGAAAAAATCAGCGACACAGAGGACGAGAGCACCCTGGTTCACACCTCAACTTAGGATGTTAAAACAGGAACTACGAAGGTCAGAGAGACAATGGCGTGCTACTAAACTAGTGGAATCTTTCTATTTGTGGAAAGACAGGTTTACAAATTACAAAAAAAAAACCTTAGTTTGGCCAAAATACATATTACTCTTCATTAACTGAAGAAAATAGAAACAACCCTCGATTTCTCTTTAGCACGGTTACTAGATTAACAAAAAGCCATGATTCTATGGCTGTCCCATAAAACCACTGTCCCCTCAACTCTGTCCCCTAATGATTTCTTGCAGTTCTTCAAATAAAATAACGACTATTCGAGAACATATCTGCAGTGCCTCCCCACCGTCTCCCATAGCTACATCTAACACAGTA
>JAQQAE010015123.1:0-12151 GCA_029823295.1 Pseudamia nigra
TTTATCTGCGAGCCAGATGCAGTCATCAAAAGAGCCACATCTGGCTCGAGAGCCATAGGTTCCCGACCCCTGTGCTAGAGCCAGGAGCCTCCCCACTGAGCTGTTCCAAGCCACAAGGGAGCCGTGAGCGCCACCTGGCCAATGGGCCATGATACTCAAAATGTGATAGTTTGCATCTAATAATATTTGAACTTTAATAGAATGGCACAGTTTTCAGTTGAGGAATAGGAATGCATCTGGAGAGGGAACTTTGAGCCATACATGCATGCTGTCTATAGTACCAATGATATTTGGGAGTCCAGCTATGGTATAAAACATTCCTGAATTCTACCTGCTTGTCGACTGTGTATGAGGATGATGTCTACTGAGGCATAATGGAAATAATCGATTTCAGTGCTCTTGGAAGCACATGGCTCAAAGTGGACTGAAATGCCTGGCCTGTCTCTCTTAGAAATGATCCTGTGACCAGAACTCCGAGTGCGCTGAGTGCCTGAAGGGGTGGATGTAAGGGATTCGACCACCGTTTGTTTCCCCTAAGTTTGGGCTCCAGCGTATGACACAATATCCAAAAGCACAGCTCTATCTGAACTGGCTCAGCAGCCATTCATCTGTCCCTGTGAACAGATCTGTGTGAAGTCCGGCTTCATAAAACATCTAAAAGCAGCAGGTGAGCTGTTGTTCAGGTGCTGGACATGTGAAATAATCAGACTGGCGATTTATAATCTAGTCTTAACTGGGTTCAAATAAGCTACAAATGTAATAATCAATTATACAGATTTCTGTAGGACACAAAATAATCTGAATTAAATTGTAAAATTTTATTCAGATTCCATGTAATGAACAAATCCTTCCTGGGCTGTGATGTTTTTCTCTTATCTTGGTACGAGTGCATTCGACCACCCATAAAATTTTTATCTTATCTGGAGTAACAGCAAAAATAAGAAACCACTGGTAAATCCCACAAATCAATGCGTACTAACAAAATAAGACAATATTCAGGATGCGAACAAAAATAAGAGAACATTTGTTTGTTAACGGTTACTTACAAGACGCCCAGTGCTGTTATTGGCTGGAGATATAAATGTGCTCCTCGCTGCACAGATGCATGGGCGTCAATCCCGGGGGATGGGGCGGGGGCGTCCGGACCCCACTCCATAAAGTTGTCCCTCCGAAACATCACATTGTAAACCAAATAATTTTTCCATTCAAATAGTGTCGTAACATTTGTTAAAGGAAAAATACAAGCGGTGCTGTTTTTGAAGCCACATTGTTTGACATTTGTCACTACTGAAACAAACCCCCGACATGACCAAGCCTCAGCCCACGACACCTGAGTAAAGAGAACGTGTAAGACACATAAAAGAAAAATGGCATCTTCATAAGAACTGCACATGATGATTAATCTCCATATCAGTCACCAACAATGATTGTGTCAACATACTGAGACTGTTTGTGAGGGAAACAAGATGTATGTTATGGAGCCTGGGTGAAAATGACAGGTTTGAATTAAGAAACATGTAATTATGTCCACAGGGAGGGAATCCTGCGCTGATTAAAAGGAATAGAAAATGACTAGCGCATACTGTATGCCACCTATAACGCCTAACAGTTTGATTAAAATTCATACCTAGTCCTTGACATCAGGAAATAAATGAAGCAGCCAGTGTGTTAGAAAATATGTTACTCTTTGTGATTCTGCATCCATTTTTCACTTTCTTTATCATTGCCAGATTGGGACAATTTCAGCATTTTTGCATCTGACTCTATAAAGAATGTCCAGCATGCTCGGTAAAAAAATACTGGATACTGTCATAGTAGGTTCTACAATATCTCAAAGTTTCATCTGGACCCTGGCAATATTGAAGTAGTTAAATTTAGGGTTCTCATGGAATATTTAGCACTTTAAGGTAACAAACAATGGTGCAGACCTGCAACTAACACCAAACTGTAGTCAAGCCTCTGCTGAATCAGTATAGTGGATTTTTTTGTGTCTTGCATTTTGGATCTAGATCGAGATGAAAACCGCCATTGTGGGAATACCAATTTTTGTAAATAACTAATGAACTAATATCCAAGGCATGTAGTTTTCCTTCAACAGAAGGAAAACCACATGTCTTGGATAAGCATGACCTGGATGACTGAGACATACTGAACTAATGATGATATGAATGTGATTCCAAATGCTATGTGTACGTTTTCATGGTCAAGGAATCCAGTAATGTAGATAAAATAAATGTAGGCCTGTTATTGTTGGGTATAAATCACATTATAGTGGAAAAAGCTGCTTGGTGGAGGTCTGTGCTCTGTGAGTGCTTCCTAGTTCAGGCCATGTATACACGGGTATTTATAGAAAAAAATATTCCCAGTTATCAGTTAGAACATTGTATACACCTGATCATTTCAGAGCAGATTTCACCCACACGAATCCACATAAATATGTCATCCAGCACTATCACTACCATGACAAACTTATATAGGCGGCAGTGAAGCATGAAGCCATTATAGCCACTCAAAATCCTGAAAAGGAGGAAAACTACATAACTCCCTTTTCCTGCCCGTTGCTTTCATAGTGTTCATTTGTTTGGATGGAAAAGAAATGATTTGAAGGGTGTCTTTTTAAACACAAACAAGCAAACAACATTTGTAAACAAAAGCACTACTTTACCTGCATCCGTGATGATCTTCACAGGAGACTAAAGAAAGACGGTGCATATTGTGATGTTCTGGAACCTGAAACCGGTTCCCTGTGTACACGTGCCAACAGTTTTTCAAAATCACCACTTTGGCTGCAGTTTTCAGAAATAATGATTTTCAATGACCTAAACAGGACTTTTTGTGTGAATGAAAAGCAAAAGCAGATGAGAAAATATCAGTTTTTCAGACACCCAGCTACATGTACAGTATACAGGGCATCAAACCTGCCCACTTCCCCTCCGCTCGCAGATAGTGTGAAAGAGTCTTCACGATGGAGAAGAAGCGGGGAGGGTCGAAATCTGCTGGAATACATGGACAGAGTGACATAAGTGGAGACTGAGATGAATATTAATAGATGTATCTAGGCGTTGACTTTAGGAAGGAGCGTTACATACAATACTTTATTTTTCATCATTAACTGTATTAGATAAAATTTTTTTGAGTGATTTTCACCCAACATTAGTGTTGGTCCCATATTGCCCCAAATCAAAAAACATTTGATTTGTACCAGCAACTTTTCCAGTCTTTAGGAAGCATTTGGAAGTGCCTAGAGATAATCATCAATTATGATTGGTGCTATACAAATAAAATTGAATTGAATTTGACAAGTAATTAGTTTAACTGGTAGCAGGTCAGTAACATGTCTGTAACAGATTCACCAATCTGTGACAAACTGTGTTTAAAAATTGTGGAACAATTTCAGAACAATATTCCTCAATGTAGTATTGCTCAGACTTTGAAGATCTCACAATCTGCAGTGTGTAATATCATCAAAAGATTCAGAGAAACAGGAGGAAGGACAAATTTCAAAACTGGATTTGGGTGATCTCTGGGTCCTCAGGTGGCACTGCTTTAAAATCTGACATGCTTTTATCTATAGTGGAAGTTACGATATAAATTATTGCAGCTAATTCTATTATTTTAGTGAGAAAAAAGAAATTGTGCGGCTGAGTGGAACTCCATTGTAGAAAACAGGAGTTTTGTGAACATTTATCATTTATTATATTTGTTTGGTTACTGTTTGGTAAGAAGTGGCCATTATCTACTTTTGAATATGTTGCCTTAAAATTTGGTTTAGTTGTCTTTCTGATAGCAGTTTTCATTTACTGTATTTTTGTGTTTATTTGTTAGTAAATGCTATATGGAAATTGTACATGCTGCTGAAATTGTTTGTTATGTAGCTAAAACTGACTGATTGTGAATGGAAATATGGTACCGATTATTGTTGTACAGAGAATTGGTGAATTATATGTTGTTACTTTTATTAACGTATTGAATTGGAACATGAATAATAAATCATATTGATTTGTACTTTGTTTACCAGTAAACTGTGGAAGTATGGAATGCTGATGATGGATGGATGGATAAATAGATATTTTATTGATCCCAGAGAAAAAAATCACATACTAATGGACACGTTCTGACTTAAAAGATCAGGTTTTTTTGTTCCCCATGAATGGACACCTTCTATCAGAAGTGGAGAACTGGTGGGACTATTCTTTTTTTCCCCTTATGTTTGTGGAGTAACACTAACTACCTTGGTGTCACAGCACATCACATTACTACCACATGGGAACTAAAGTTGTTTGCATCGACCATAATGAAAACAGGAGCATCACATTGCGGAGGCGAGTGCTGCAGAATTCCAAACAGTGACACACGAGTGGCAATCGAAACAAAAATCACAACTACAGGGACAGACAGTGCACGTAACGTGACAGCTGCAGCCAAACTCTTTTAAACTAGAGTCACAGCCACAAAATGAAAAACAATGAACAGGTATTAATAGTGATTAGTCAAATTTAATCCACAGCGACCCTGTGATTAATCAGATTTAAATTTTTAATCATTTGACAGCCCTAAATAATTTACTTGATATTGTAATGTTGTAATAACCAATCACAACTTTGAATCTGTCAAATGTGTGGATGGGTACCAATCAGGCGGCCTCCTGGGCTCGTCAACCAACCAGATTACGTCGCACAGACCACATGCAGCTGCTGTATCACTGAATTCCGGCTTTATGTTTACATTTTTTATACAGCCTGTGGCCCAACAAAACCAGTTTTTCAAAACAGGTGCTGTGTTTCTTTGCCTCTGTCTGACGCCACCACGCAGCCGGTTTTTCTCCAGACCTGTTTAGTAACATTTTCTGTTATTTTCTATTTTTGTGACTTTTCAAAAGTTTGCTTTAAATTCCTTTATGGAAAATGAGTAATGTCGCGAGATAAACCACACTGCGATGTGAAAGAGGACAAAAGCGAAGGTGACTGGTACATATATGCTGGCTGGTGATTAATGAACAGGAACAGGTGAGCATGGGGAAAGACTGGGGCAGGTGGCAAGGGAATGCAGGGGAGAAGGGGTGTGACAGGGAAGGTGGAAATCTCCTGTGGAATAAAGGGGGTGGGGGCAGCCTAAGAGAGGTAGAAAACTGGGGGAGAAACATGACATTTTGGCTTTAACGCACAATGTGGAAAAAAGTACAGCACTGCGACACCTGACGGTTGCACCTGTGGGAACTCACATTATATTGTTGATTCATTTTGTTCATTATATTGTTTATTTTTGAACATTTTCTAAATTGTGATATTCATTTTCTGTTCATTTCTGATTGCGCTGTTTAAGTTAATTCATTTAGTTGGTATATGCCTGCATTTTTGTTTCATTTTCTGGATCGTTGTACCCATTTTTGTTCATTGTGTTCATTATGTAGTTTATTTCTGCATTCACCTGGTGATTTTGTTCATTTTGTGGATCATTTAACTCATTTTCAGTTCATTTGGTTTATTGTATAGTTTATTTCTGAAAATTTTGCTCCGTGTTTTGGTCATTTTCTGGATCATTTTACTCATTTTCTTTTCATTTGATTTGTTTGGTTTGTTATCGGGGTCCTCTCTGTTCATTTTACTGCTTATTTTGTTCATTTTATTGATCATTTACTCATTTTCTGTTCATTTTTTTGTTTTATTGTTTATGTCTGTTCATTTTACTGCTCACTTTGTTCACTTTCTACTCAATTTTACTCTTTGTCTGAAAATTTCTGGTCATTTTGTTATTTACATTGTTTACTTCTGTTTATAGAGTTGATCCATCCTACCTTGCATCAACTCTTCAGGCTGCTGGTGGGGGCCTATTTTGGGACCTAACTGTGCATTATTGAAATGCCATTGCTTCATGAGTATCCCCTTGACGACCACAGCATAGCATCTTACGGTAGCTCGGAGAGTGACCCAGCATGCTGTACCTAATAAAGTGGCCAGTGTGAGTGTGTTGAGAAATTGAAACGGGACACATTTTTCCCTCTGTGTGCCTCACATTTTCTTAGCACCTTACAGAGGACATAGGAATGAAGATGATGCACTTTCGGTATCAACGGCTCAATTGTCCTATAACCTTTCTTGTTCATTGTTCAGCATCTCTTTATCACTCTGTAATACATACATACTCACAATTAAACTAGCCCAAAAGCGTGAGCACTAGAGTAGTACTTGAATCGCCACTTATCCTACACATAAAACAGCCTTGAGCGATTATAAATTAATACCAGATAATCATGCAAACACCCACATATTACATGCAATTCACAGCTTCGCCAAGGGTGTATCGTTTTTTATTGGAAAATGCTATTAAAGTGTCAATTGCATTTTAAAGAGAAACAGCAGCCACGGTAGGCTTTCCATCAATCACACACGTTAAGTGAATAAGACAAGTGGGCTGAATTCTGCTGGTGAAAATGTGCATCGTGCCTTTATACCTGTTAATTATGATGCATTCAGGTCTTTTGAATGAGCCTGCATTACAATGGTCCATCTCACCAAAAACGGCCATATTTATCCCACACCTGATGAATATGTTGACTTACTGTTGTACATTACTGTTGAGACCACGTCATGAGAGCAACGTGGCGCGTTCCATTTACCGTGGATGTTGGAGGTCATACTAGCGAGTGACGTCAGCTCTGAGTTTCTCACAAGCTGTAAAAACACAGAAGCTGTCAGGGAATACACTCTCATTAATAACTTTGTGCACATATGATCATGGCGAAAAGTTTTGACGATGCCACAAATATTTTTGCTTGAATATGGTTCTTATTCACCAAGGAATCTGCTGAAATTTTGTAAGAAAATGTAAACTGCTCTTCAATATAAGAAGCAGCAAAATTTGCAAAACAATGCAAACTTTTGGCCATAACTGTATGTGCATAACTCACTAATTGTGAAACAAAACAGAACTGCTATGCACCAATCAAACATTATGACCGCTGACAGGTGAAACAGTCATATTGTCAGTTATCTTATTATAATGTCCCCTGTGAGTGGGTGGGATGCATGAGGCAGCAAGTGAACATTCAGACCTTGAGGCTGATGTATTTGGAAAAAAAATAACTGGGCAAGTACTGTCATCTAAACAAGGGCCACATTATGATGTCAAAACAACTGGGACAAAGCATCTCCAAAGTGTGAGTCTTTTGGATGGTCCTGGTCCCGCAGTGGACAGAACACTATGAGGAAGGAGGGAAAACTGGGTCTCAATGCAGTAGAGTATGTAAGGTAACAAAACATTACTTCCACAGAACACCAAACGAGAACACCAAACGAGATCTTTAGGTTTGGA
Organism: Pseudamia nigra; assembly: GCA_029823295.1. Lineage (NCBI taxonomy): Eukaryota > Metazoa > Chordata > Actinopteri > Kurtiformes > Apogonidae > Pseudamia > Pseudamia nigra. The sequence continues at coordinate 7,312 of JAQQAE010015123.1, forward strand.
TTCATTGACCCAGTTGTGTACCATCTCTATTTGGTTCTTGTCAAAGTTGTCCAGATCGTTACCTACAGTAGTTTCACCAGTTTGCTGCTTTCAGTGCAACAACATTGAGGACTAAATATTCACTTGCTGCCTCATTCATCCACACACTGACAAAAGCCAGTGGAATGATAATCAACATTATGGCCACTTCACTGGTTAGTGGTCATCATGTTATCACTGATCACTGTGAATGTAAACGGTAGCATTAGCAGAATGTTCATTCAATTGATGCGAGTAGCAGCCATACTGAATTGGAGTTGGTGGGGTGGGTGTGACTTTCTGGGATGGAAATTTGACTTTAGGAGACATTCAAGTTGAAATTTCAGGACAGCTGTAATGCACCAAGAGACAAGACCAAGACTGTGAGGGACTGGGTGGAAACCAGTCCACACTATGCAATTTCAACTAGATAAATGTATTGTAGTCACAGGATGATGAAAAAATCTTGGGCACCAAATGTGAGCAGACGCTGCAATAACAAAACACAAGTCGTCATCAGTGAACACGAGGCTAAAAAAACTGGACCTGGTCATAAATTGGGAAAAAGCGACCAGCTGGGGTCGACGATTTTACAATAAATGCTCGACATTAGTAGTTTAGAAAAGTGTAAACATGTTTGATGTTGGTTGTTGAATAGACATAGGTCGTAGTAGGTGGATTTCTACTCCGTTCTTGGTTGATATATGACTTGAGTTGCTCAACAGTCTCTGTTGTGGTATTTTGTGCATAATAATGCTTCAGTCCATCTCAGATGAGCTCGTCCAAAGATCCCGGCAGTGTTTCCTGGTGTTGTTGATATATGGCTTTCACTTTACGTGGTAGAAGTGTTCCTGAGCCCACGTGACAATATCCTTTACAGAATGTTGGTTTTTAATGCAGTACCGCCTGAGGGATCGAAGCCACTTATTTGCAGAAATTTCTCCAGCTTCTCTGAACCTTCTGATCATGTCATGGATTGTAGATGATGACTTCTATAGAGTCCTGGTAATTCTATCTTGAGAAACATTGTTCTTAAACTGCTGGACTGCTTACTCGCTCAGTTATTCACAAAGTGGTGAACTTCACCCCATCCTCATTGTGAATGACTGAACCTTTCCGAGATGCTCCTTTTCGTATCCAATCGTGACACTCACCTGTTTCCACTTGACCTCTGCTCACCTGTGGAATGTTCCAAACAGGGGTTTTTCAGCATTACATCAACTTTCCCAGTCTATTCTTGCCCCTGTCCCAGCTCTTTTGGAACATGTTTCAGGCATCAAATTCAAAAAGAGTGAACATTTGAAAAAAAAAAAAAAAACAAGTTTATCAGTTTGCATTTAAACGTCTTGTCTTTGTAGTGTATTCAACTGAATATAGGTTGAAACAAATTTGCAAATCATTGTATTCTGTTTTTATTTATGTTTTACACAACATGGCAGCTCTGCAGGTAATTGGGATTTGTAGCTATAGCCATAGTCTTGACAGCTTGGCAATGGAAGCACAGAAGAGTCTAATCTGAAGTACTGTATCGATGAGAACATGTATTTGTTTTGCATTTTGTCAAAGGTGCAATAGTCAGCTTGTGCAGTTTACATTTTCATACAATGTTGTCAGGGAAAGCCAATGATATAACGCTCCGCTCAACAAAAAAATGAAGGGAAATACGACAATAAGCCTAACAGCTCGCTCGTCATTTTTAATGGACGCAGACATTTTAGTGCATATTCAGTGCATTATAATAAAAATAAGATAATAAGTTAATTAACTAATAAGAACATATGTATCTGTGTCCATCCGCAGTTTGGCTCTGCTGTTGAGATGAAATCGTTATTTTACACCAGGCAAAACATAATCAATTTAATTAGGACCAGTAGCCGTGCTGCACTTTGCTGCACTGGTACAGCTGACATTTAAAATGAATTTAAAAGATAATAATCATTTTAATAAGAATTAGAGTGAGTCGTCCATTAACATAATTTGTAGTAGAGAATTGAAAAGGAAATTGTACTGTGCCATGTTCAGCTCCCTGAAGAAGGAGACAGATGCTGTTTATTTCATTATGTATTATGCATGTATCTTTATATATGTGTATACTGTTCAGTTCCAGAAAAATTCATTTAAATTTATTTCAATTGGCTGGATATTATACAAATGCCTGAATTGTTTATTAGTCTGCTAAAATTACAACGTTTCCATAATGGCCAGTCACACTTGGAAAAATGACATTAACTAATACTGGTGATTAGGGATGGGAACTGATAGGAATTTAATGATTCCATTATCAATACTGCTTATCGATTTGATTCCTTAACGATTCCCTTATTGATTTTCACTGGTTGAAGAAGGGTGTAAAAAGTCTTATTACTGTTACATTTAGTCTTTGTGACATGTTTCAGCTGTGAGATGACACAACCCCAGTCCAAACAGTGATTAGTTGTTCTGCTAAATTGTTTTTGTTGGGGGTTTGTATTTGGAGTTGAGAATCTTTATCATGTCCCTGCAGAAAATATACAAGTGAGAAAAAATTACAACTAATCACATTTGTTAGAACTATTGTACAACAGACAACTTTAACATTTCATAACATAAGAGGAATCTTACCAAACATCAGGGGCATCTACTGTGGAAAAAAGGTGTAAATCTTTTACCACAAACATAATCACTGTTTGGTGACATTACCGTAATTTATTCTCTCCTCAGTTATTCTCTTCTTCCTGCCTCAGTCAAAGCAGTAGTTAGTGCACGGGTGCTCATCATCTACATTTAATGAGTGGAAATCGTGGTTATATGTATAATGAAAGCAAGTTCACACAACCGATCAGACAGCGCTAAGTAACACAGTAAACTGAATCTGGAGAGAGTAGTACCATTAACTTATGTGATGGATGCCGCACTAATGCTAGCTGTGCTGCTCCTGTCTAGCTAGCAGGCTGTCAAATACGTGGCATTGTGTGCTGAAATTTCAAGCTGGGTGTATAAAGATATTTCCTCCCTTACATGAAATGACAGCTTTGGAACTATTGCAGGAGGCCCTGCTATCGTCTTTACATGTAAAATATAACCAGTCTTTCCAGCGCTTCTGCCTGGCGACATGTTGGAAACTCAACAAAACAGCCCTGCATGCGTGTGACGCATAACTGTATATATAACTGGACAAAGTGACCGTGACGTCACCCATTAGTTTCTGAAGAGCTGCTTTGAGGCCAGTCGGTTTGTCACTTCCTGGCTGCTATCTTGGAGCCAAAAACAGGATGTAACCATTTTGGACAAACGGCAGCGTTCTTACCATCAGTTGCATAGTGTGTGCACAAACAAACCAGTTTTTTACTTCAACATGTATAACTGAGCTACCTGTTTATTCTTGACCATGCTGAAAGGACTCCGTCTGGATGCTGGGGGGTCTGGTTCTGTTTTGGGGAATTCCCCTCCTCTTCCCTCCATTTAGTTTCCAGCTCACAGTTCTCTTTTGAATGTGTTTTTATGTTTGTTATACAAATTACTGTAGTAGTGTTTCCACAGTAGAGTATTTGTTTCCTTGCAGTATTTTGGTCTGCAGCTCTAAAATATGCAGTGGGCAGTGTGCTGCCGGGTTATGTGACTGTACTCACAGCATAGCAGGGAAGGAGGGAAAAGGGCAGAGAGAGCAAGAATGAAGTGAGAGGAGCATATGATATTAATGGAATCGTGTACTAAACATAGACAGGAAAACTGAAGTGAAACTAAAGCATCAATCTCATCACACAAGTATTAATCAATACTGATACCAACTCTGTTCTCGATATTTTAGATCATCCACCCACTACTGTAAACTGGTTTGCAAACCCGAGTGAAGGAGTTGGGGTGTACGAGTTATGACTATTAAACAAACCAGACTAAGGTTCTAATACAATTTTACCGAACATTAATATTTGTCGGTGTGATTCTTCTTCAGCCTCCTCCTCCTCTGCATCAACACGCCACTGCGTTCAGGTCTCCGACTGATCAAAGCAGTGCAGTAGGTTTTCTTCAGATCGTTGTCTCAGAACCTCTGCTGCTTTTTTCTTAAATTCTGACACAGACTCAAAACACGTTCCTCTGACACAGATCTGATCTTAGGATAAAGGAAAAAGTCACATGGTGTTAGATCAGGTGAACAGGGAGGTGATCAAGCACTGTGGTTGGATTTTGTGTCAGAAACTGTTTTACTGAGAGCACAGTGTGAACTGGAGTGTTTTCTGGATGAAGAATGACACCGTTTTTCCACAACACTGACTCTTTCATTCATTTCAATTTCTTTGTTCAATTCGTTGAATGTTTTCATTAGTTTTTGATGTGCATGTGCTTCCAGAACATTCATCATTTTGATCATCCTCTCTGTCCCATATAAACACACATGTACATGAGATGCAGTGTTCCTCATACCCCTCAGCTAGTGGAGGAAAAGATTTGTTCAGTTTCAGCGAAAATTTCAAATGAACTTAATTAACTAATTGCTCAACTATTAAGCTAATGATTTTCTGATGCCTGCTGTTACAATTGAGTTTCCGTAGGCATGGTTTTCAACTCAGGGAGTCACTGACTGACACATATTCAGAGGATGTGGGCGTGGTTTGTAAGCTCTCTGTCATCAGCGTGGATCACAGTCAGCTATGTGAGGACGAGCTGATATAAGGAGCTAAGGTGCATTCAGCTGCATTTGTTACGTCTAGACTGGATTACGGTAACTCACTACTGGGAGGATGGATCCAAATAAAGACATAAGAAGTCTCCAACTGATCCAAAATGCTGCAGCACGAGTTTTAACAGGAGTCAGAAGGAGGATCATATTTCTCCAATACTAGCT
>JAQQAE010015124.1:0-12151 GCA_029823295.1 Pseudamia nigra
TATATGGGAGTTAGTCGTTGGTCCAGAACGGATTAATTGGTTTTACATGTATTCCTATGGAAAAAGTTGGATCGTACGACGACCAATTCGGAGACCGGCCGTGACGCCGGAACGGATTATCGTCGTGCGAGGTACCACTGTATTTCAAATATGACTATCACCAAATTGTGCAGCCCTCATTTACACCAAGTAATATTGCAAACACTTGCTACTGTAGAATAGAACAGAACAGTGTTGTACTTGAGAGGAAGCTGACCTACGTCATCTACATAAAAATTGGTGATACTAACTCAGCTAATACGGCGACGCTACAATCCATTTACACATCATAAATAAAAAAAAAAATACTATGATTAATACATTTTGATAAATGGGCATATTTGGAGCACTATTGTTTTTAGGAGGGTCTCAAAGTGTAGGTGTTTTTCTATCCAGTTTTAGTTATTCACAGTTGCCTTTAAAAATGTCAAGAGGGGTCCCAGAAGATTTCAAGTTTGTCTGCTGACAAAAAGTAAATGAGAGTTATTTTGTGTTCAGTAAGTTGAATTAAGATATTTATATTCTGAAGTTTAGAACATGATTCCAATCAATGGTTTGGTTCTCGGAGCAACAGCTGCAGCTGCCTGAAATTTCTCTATGCTAATCATACATATTTGAGCTCCTCAATCACCAGATCAAACAGGTATTGTTGTTATTGCATGAAATACCTGACACAAGCAGTTGTTATATTCACATAACAGACGTAAATAATCACGTGCATGAATTCACTTGTTTTTTTAGCAGATTTTCTGAAAACTTAAATACAAGTTTGTAGTGTATTTGAATGGAAAGGAGCTCTGCGATGAAGTGACGACTCATCCAGGGTGTACCCTGCTTCGATGGATGGATGAATGAATGGAAAGGCACACTTTATTAGATGATATCTATTGTTCTGTATCTTTTTGCATTAGTGCTGAGTGAAATCAAATGTCTAAATGCTGTCTTTTTTACCAAACCAGCTTTAACAAAAGATTGTGAATGTTTTATACTTCATAAATCAGTTTGAAAATGCACACAATGAAAGTGAGGCTCCACATTGTGAATCACCTATGCTGAAGACTTCATTTGTATTTTTACTCCTGCATAGATGGCTGTAATAATGTTATAGAGGTTTCTTTGGATTTGACCTTTTCTGGAGGTTTGATATGAATTACTGTGAGTTTCCTGTGTGGGTGAACTATCCTATGCACATTGATCCTGACAAGACTGCACAGCTCTGCACAAGCAACACCATTAACACCCAAGGCAGGAATTAATGAAACCCTAATTTGCATGAATTACCATGACCTAAATGATAAATTAAACTGTAATTTCCATATGCTGCGTCCAGTAATCCCTTTTGGATTACTCCTAAGCCTTTTCCACAGGCTTGGGGCTCCTGAACCAAGTTGTATCAAAGACTTGACGAAAACCAGAGGATTCATCATCAAAAGGAGGTGGAATCCTGGGTAAGGCCCTGGGACAGTGGTGCATTTAGGGATAGCAGCAGAAGGGGGACTTGAGTCTTCTCCCATGCTGAAAACCCAAGTGTCTCCTCTTTTTATCAGCCTCAAATGTCAAGTCAGTCATTCGAGCAGCTTTTACATTTCGTCTTTGGTAGACAACGCTGTGCTGAAGACGTCAAATTATTTTTGATTTTCATTGTGCAGTCACAACCACAAGAGATTTGCCAAGTATAGATCTACTTTGTGTGACACATTGTATATTCAGCCCACTGCAAGGTGCAGAAAGGTGCTGGAGCATAGCTTGTTTGAACTGGCCAATCACAAGCCATGTTTGTCAATATTGTTAGGTTGTCACTCCTTGCTCCCCCAGCTCGCAGACTGGATGTCAGACTCCACCGCTTGCATTCAAATGATTCATCAGCTTGTTAGGCAGGGAGCTGTGAGTGGAATGTAATGGGATGAAATGACAGATGAAATCCCTCCCAGCAAGATGTAAAGGAAGCTTTGCTCCTTTGCTGTGCTGTCTCTCACACACCAGGCTTACCTATTGGTGCATCATGCTGGAAACCCTGTCGAGAAGATCATTTGATTTACTCAGGGTTGCACATAAATCGTCTTGAGTTCATCTCCATCTCCCCATCTATGTCTGGAGAGACTTTTCTCACATGAAGCATTAGTAACGTATATGTTCATACATCAAAGACGCATCTACAGTCTGCTCAAAGCATTGGGTTTAATTAGGATGCTTTCCTGCTGGGCTTTATTTATGAATATGAAGACCCTATGACTTCCTCCCTGCTGCACGCTCACACAGTCAAGCTGATCGGTTCATTTGTCTTAAACCTGTGAATAGAAATTCCAGCAGTGAGGATGTTCATGCATACATAATTTGATCAATGCTCATGTTTGTACTGTATATGTATATAAGCTTGTACATATCTACTGTATGGCTCTATATGTGTAAGTCATTATATACAGATAATCCTCACAGCAACCCCAATTTCTCTATGTGTTCAATCAATATTTCCAACACCCATGTCACTAATCATATACTTGGAGCTGGGCCAGCTGGCCAAAAGGTCATGTGATGATCTTTTGAGGTGAAATCATGATTCACTGATCTGAATAACAATTTTCTCACTGTCAATTACAAAAGGCTGCAATTTGAACGACCAGGTCTAGGAGGTTTGAGGGTGATCTTATTGGTGAAGAGTGATATTCTGGATTTATTGAAACTCAGAGGTTTCTTTTTGACCCTACATTTCAAAATGAGCAATCTGTACATGTTCACTTGATAGCAAGAGATAATATCAATAAGTAACTTAGGCAGATATAATACAGCTTACTTGTAGTATAAAGCTTATTCCTGAAACTAAGGTGCAAAATCACAATCAACTACCATGAATCTTGTTCCCCTTCCATTCAAGTCACAGCAGAAGATGAATGAGTCAATGACATGTTATTAAAAGAACCTCAGGCAAACACTGGTAAATCATGTACATGTAATGAAAAAATACGTTATTTTAAGTAGTTACAAGGCCATGGGCTTCAAGGAGGTATCAAGAGCTGAGCAGCAGCAGCAGTATAAGATCAAGGCAGTGTCACTGGCCGAGCAGGGGAGGCAGACCACGTGGCAGGGCACCGTCAGCAGATCAATCAGTCGGGCCAATCTGTGGAGATGCCACAGGCACAGCTCAGTTCCTTCTGTAGGGCAACTTATGGCACAATACTGTGCTCCTGAAACCACTAGCGGTTTGGCAAGGAGGAGTTCTACTCCCTTGACAAACACAACTAATGCCAGTTTGCAGCACTTGTTGTCTGGTTGCAAGACAGCGCAAGCGCAGGTTTGCTTTAGATGGTGACATGACCAAGTGCTGAGGACTTAGAACGCTGCAGGCAAGTTGCAAACATGCAGTCTGCAGCAAGTAGGCACCTGAGGGGGATAGAAGAAGGGATTGGGACATGAGTGTTGATCATAGCAGGCAACTGCACTTCCCCTTGAGGAATCACCACCATGTCACTCTGCCCAACCATCATACTTTGGTCTCCAACTGTAACATCTGTCGTGCTTGTGGAGTTGATCATCTCCTGGGAGGAGGGAATGTCTTCTGCTCATGAGCATAAGAACGTGAAGTACACAGAGCTGGTGGCAGAGTGTATACTTACTCTGTGGAAGTAGGCTATTGGGGTTTCATCAGCTCTTCTACCATCAGAGAACTCTGAGGTGTGGGTAGTAGGTGTTCCAGGGTTACTGGGAGCGAAAGATCAATGAGCGGTTGTCCCCAGCTCAAGACCCTGCAGCTGCCTTGCTCTGCTGCTGTTGAAAGCGCAGCAGGCAGAAATGTCCAGCAGGTAATTCCATCCACCTGTACACACAAACAAGTGACTGAGGACAATTATCATGGTTATGTAAAACAGTCATAATTATTACAGTAATTGTGACATGGCTTGAGGGAACAGTATACAGTACAAGTCCTTTTATAAACATGTTAACCTAGCAGCATTAAAGTTGTATCTGTACTGTTTGTATATGTTGATTAAATACTTTTTAAACTGTTGACAAAATTTAATTTTTCCATAGTTTTCAAAGAGCCTCTTTTAACTCTGCCATATAGTGTTTGACGTCACAGTGAGGTGTCATATCCTGCCACTTTTTAACTGAACTACAGCTCATTGCTGACCTGGAATCAGATTATGATTTAAGACTACTATAAACACAGAATACTGCCCTTTCCATTGAGGATTATCTGAAAACAAATCTGGTCAGGAATGTTTGAAAGTTGCTTGTGTCGGTGGAAGTGATTAAAGTTTGGCTTTGGTTATAACTTCTGTTGTTTTAAAACTCTACCAGCTTTGTGGGGTGGGAACTAATGCCTTTAAGTTTTGATTGGTTATGATTTGTGATTTCATTGCACCAATTCAAAGAAGGTTATTTTTTTTCCCGTTGTCTTTCATCCAATCAACACATTCCCTCACACTGATTGTTCATCAATGCAAACACCTCCTTTAATGAGTGGCTGAGGAAAAAAATGCAGTGCCTCGGCCGTTTGTGGCAATGACTGGTCATGCCTTCTTCATAGAAGAATTTTTACTGTATGGGACATTTAATGCTACCTGTTAGGTATCAGCAAAACTGATAGTCTGGCCATTTAAAATGAATCACAATTGAGTATTTGGAAAGTGCTGTTTTTCAATAACACAGTGTGGATCTGTACTATGCCTCTGAAAAGTAGGTCATATGACAGATGATACTGTACATACACTGTACAGGTTTAAAGTACATGGCAAAACTGTCACATTCTGGGGCTGGACTGGATTATCATATTACGCTTTCCTGTTTGTTTTCTCCCCCATCTTCATCGCTGTTAACTTGTTTACCTGTGCTCCATATTTCTTCTTTCCTCGACTCTGCTCCTCTCATCCCTCTGTTTCATGTTGTATTTATTAACCTGCGTTTCTCCTCTACCCAGCTGTACTGCCTCCCTTGTTGTAGCCTCCATTTTATTCTGGCACAGCTCGTACATTATAGTTATCACATCATCTGGCCTGGTCTCTGACTCATATGTTTGCATCTTTATGGTTTTGCATCTCCTTGTGTGTTTGCGTGCCTGGATGCCTCTGTGTGCACACTGCAGTTGTTAATGCATTTTAACTACATGAGTAGATGAACATATCCATGCTTGTGTGTGTGTGGATGTGGGGTAGCTTATTTATCTGTCTTCCCACTCTTTTTCTCTCTATTTGTGACTTTGTGCAATTTTCCAAGTGAAAGAATTTGGATTGCATTTTATCAGGCCTATATGAGGCTTCTGTATTTTTTTTACTTGAGTGCATGTGTGTTTTGATGAGCTGTGTGTATGGACTTTCTTGCAGGCATCCATCCAAATCCTTCTAAATTGAACCACTCTTATAATTGAGTTGTGCTGTTCCCAATTTTTATTTTAATTATCATTTATTTCTAAGTGGAATTTTGCATGAATGTTGCAGGTCATTTTATTGCAAATGTTGGTAATGAAACTTACAACAGGGTGCCTGCTGGACCTAATATGCCTTAAATTTAGTTTTATTAAAAAAATAAATCTTTAAAACTCATTGGAAAGTGTGAATTTGTTGGATTGCAATTGTCACAGATATTTATCTAATGTCCACATTTTAGGGATTTAAAACCAAGTGCTGTTGGGCAATTTGATCAGTTTGTGAATCAATTTTGTTGACCGTTTGCTGTCTAATTTTTTTGTATTTGCAGCATTAAATCAAAACTAATGCAATGTGTTTAATCATTACTTTATACAGTATATATTTCACATTTAAAGATTAACCCTGTCACGCATGGTGTCCACTACACTGCTCTACAGAAGCAAACTGACCGTAATGAGATGACATTAAAATTGAGGCAACAAGCAAAAGTATTTTGATTTAAAATGAACAAAGTAATCAGGAAAAAGGGGCTGCATCAGAAGCCAAAGGTACAAAATAGTAAGAAAATGGATAGCGTGAACACAGTCGGGGGAAAAATTAAACAAAACAAGACGCAAATTGAACAGACCAATCAAGAAATGAACTAAAACCAACAAAACAAAAAGAAAAATAAATAAAATTAGCAGAGCAGTCAAGAAGTGGCTAAGAAAGGAACAAAAAGGAATGAATATGAATAAAATAATCAGGTAAATTAATCAACTTAGATGCAAAAAGAAGAAAAACAAACAAAAATGAACCAAACTGTCAGGAAAATCCTTTAAAAGTGTGTTTTTACTGCACTTTGTCTTAGGGCAGTATAGGAATTCACACAAATTAAAACTGCAGTATTGGCAATAGCAAACATTATTTGGCCTTGTATAAACCATTATAGTATAAACAACGCTATACAAATTATGTGGTTGATTCATAATTTTATTTTTATACATTATCAAATAGCAACTAATGCATAATTATGATTGTGTTTTACTAAACCGATATGTGATGTGTATAACTTCACCATTTTCAACCACTATGTTGACATTATTTTAAAGACTGGAAGCACCACAAGGTTGAAAATATTGTATCTCGTTTTTTAATAATTCATGCGTGAAGGGGTTAAAATGCATCATTAATTGGATGTGAATTCATTTACCATTAACAAAAATGCTTAATGATTCTTGGATTATTACGCATTTTTAAAGCAGTCTTAAATTTGTTTAAAAATTATCCAAAGGGTCTTTAAAAGCATTAAGTTTAAGTGTTGTACATTGTACACCTGTGGACACACTGTGCAACAACATCCAAAGTACAATAAATAATAATGTTAGTTTTTAAGCATTAAGGTTTATTCTAAAAGTCTGATCATTGTCTGCACTTTAAAATGTCGAATACATGATTAAACAGGTTATCTTTGGTTGGCTTCTCCTGGTTTTAGAGACAGAATGTTTTGAATGTGAACATCACGGTTGATTAAATTACTAATTAGTAGGAATTTATCAGCACTAATTAATTCCCCAAAGTGATAGAAGAAAGAAAAGAGTGCTCGGAGTAGAAGCATTGTTCAAGTACACGCATTTAAATGGTACTTTTCCAAGGTCAGAAGGAATAACACATGAATACTGTTGTATTATATGTGAGTTTTTGCTCTAAGATACAGTACCTGGAATGTAGCGATAAGACTGAAGCGCACTGTATAAAACATGTTCAAGTGCTGTGTAGGAGTAAAAGGACTGACTGGGACTTCTGGGATTTCAGAATTTTCTGTTTAGCCTTCTAGCTGTATTTTGGGCTCGAATCAAAGTAAAACCTTGTATTGGATCAGGCCACTTAACAGCCCCAATGCTGTATCTACACTTGTTGAAGATGAGGTCAGGGTCTCACTTTTACCTGCACTTGACCTGACCTGATGAAAGTGTTTGTTTTTATTTTACTTCATGGTTTATAATCACAAGGTTTAAGTGCTTGTGGCTGTGTTTTATTTCAAACCAGGGTCTGAATCAAGGGCACTGTTGTGTAGGCAATGGAGCTGCAGAGACTGACATGAAGCCAGTATTGAAGTTTAATCCAGTGTGCTGTCACCAAATGCACATGGGTTACACCATGCAATTTTGGTCTCTAAAAAGTTTCTAAATTGTACCTGTCATGCCTTATTTATCCAATAGGCAAAACATAAAATTTTAGTGCATTTGAATGAGGACTTTTTGAGATGCGGCCAATTAAGTGAGGGGTATTTGTTAATTTTAGCAGTCCTACATTTTTTACCTAATTTCAAATGTCACTATCCCAAGAAATACATGGCCTTGGGAACTGAAATTTTGCATCATGACAAAACCTTTACCTGCTGTCTCAGAATATATCAAAATATTTGGTACCTATCAAGTCTGGTAGGCATTCCAGCCCTTCAGAAATGGTAATAACATTCAGGTCACACTCTCAACCATGTTGAGGTGTCTAGATGGGCTGTACAGAACCATAAATATTAGACAGATGTATGTAGTAGTTTTTGGGTAATAGTCTTCTCAAATCTCAAAAAAAATTGTTGATTGTTTTTAATTTTAATCTTTTTTAATTTGAAGTACAAAGACTCCAATTTGACATTCGCTAGTAGTGTAGATTTGCCCCACAATCGGGATTTAAAACAAAAATGGAGTAACAAAGAAAAATTGTTTCAGAGGTTTTCAACAGGTATCGCCGGGGTGTCGTGGACAGTTGGGTTGATTAGACAATTTAAAAAATATTTTTCCCGCAGTGATTTTTGAAAAATTTAAATCTTTGCAAAAGTGGATTTTCCTCATTCGCCTACCTGAAAAACAAATACAGATCAAAACTACAGCTTGAGCCTCATATGCATGCAGAGACAACCCGTGGAAAAACACACAACGGGAGCTTCAAGAAATTCCTACAGAGCATGAATGCAACACTCCCAAGTGCTAGCAACATTAAACCAGAGTGCAGCGCGATGTCATGGATGCGTATAATTCCTGACTTGGCAAACTCCGGACCAATGTCTAAATCAGTGGTCCAGGTGTGTGTTTTGCACAGGTGTCTGTTACATGTACCCTGTGCGTTTACCAGATGTTATTCACCAGTTACGGAGTAGTGATGTGTTGTACTGGATAACAATGCTGCATCTGAACATAGTGGTGCAAGTCTCATCAGTGTGCACATTCTAAAGTCAGCTGAGCTAACAGCAGCTACAACATGTCACCGTTGAAATTCTTGTTAAGAGTTTTAGCAGAAAGTCCCATTTCTGTCCATAAGACAAACCTGTCTATTTCTACTGAAACTGACTTATTCCAAAATGGATTAATTTTTTTTCTCTCATCAATCTACACACAATATTCCATAATGACAGAGTTAAAAAAGATTTTTAGAAATTTTTGCAAATGTATTAAAAACAAAAAACTGAAACATCACATGTACATACTGTAAGTATTCAACCCTTTATTCAGTACTTTGTTGACGCACCTTCTAGGGTCTGATGGTACAAGCTTGGCACACCTACATTTGGGGTATTTTTTCTATTCTTCTCTCCAGATCCTCTCAAGCTCTGTCAGGTTAGATGGGGAGCATCGCTACATAGCTACAGTATGTTCAGGTCCTTCCAGAGTTGTTCAGTGGGGTTCAAGTCTGGGCTCTGGCTGGGACACTCAAGGACACTCACAGACTTTCCCAAAGCCGCTCCTTTGTTATCTTGGCTGTGTGCTTGGGGTCGTTGTCCTGTTGGAAAATGGACCATTGCCACAGTCTGAGGTCCTGAGCACTCTGAAGCAGGTTTTCATCCAGGATATGTCTGTACATTGCTGCATTCATCTTTCCCTCTATCCTGACTAATCTCCCAGTTCCTGCCGCTGAAAAACATCCCCAGAGCATGATGCTACCACCACCATGCTTCACCATAGGGATGGTGCAGTATTTGCCATGTGATGAGCGGTGCCTGGTCTCCTCCAGATGTGACACTTGGCATCCAGGCCAAATAGTTCTATCTTGGTTTCATCAGACCAGTGAATCTTGTCTCTCATGGTCTGAGAGTTGTTTAGGTGCTTTTTGGCAAACTCCAAGCAAGCTGTTATGTGCCTTTTACTAAGGAGAGGCTTCCTTCTGGCCACTCTACCATAAAGGCCTGATTGGTGGAGTGCTTCAGAGATGAGATTGTCCTTCTGGAATATTCTCCCATTTCCTCAGAGTAATGCTGGAGCTCTGTCAGAGTGATAATCGGGTTCTTGGTCACCTCCCAGACCAAGGCCCTTCTCCCCCAATTGCTCAGTTTGGATGGGTTGCCAGCTGTAGGAAGAGTCCTGGTGGTTCTGAAATTCTTCCATTAACGAATGATGGAGGCCAAAGTGCTCTTCAGGACCTTCAATGCTGCAGAAATTTTTCTGTATCCTTCCCCAGATCTGTGCCGTGATACAATCCTGTCTCAGAAGTCTACAGACAATTCCTTTGACTTCATGGCTTGGTTTCTGCTCTGACATGCACTGTCGGCTGTGGGACCTTATATATACAGGTGTGTGCCTTTCCAAATCAAATACAGTCGATTGAATTTACCACAGATGGACTCCACTCAAGTTGTAAAAATATCTCAACGATGATCAGTGGAAACGGTATGCACCTGAGCTCAGTTTTGAGTGTCATATCAAAGGGAGTGAATACTTATGTATGTGATATTTCATTGAAAAACACTGAGGTCCCCTTTTTCATATCCCTTGATAGAAGAGTCTATTTTTGAAGGGCTGGGATGTCTACCAGTTGTGATTAATAACAAATCTTTTGGGATATCCCAAGACAGTAGGTAAAGTTTTATCATGATGCAAAAAATTCAGTTCCCTAGGCCATTCTAGGGTTCTTTAGATATTGACTTTTGAAATTAGACAAAAAATTATGGCCTGCCAAAATCAACACATCTTTCTTTATTGACCATATCTCAAGAAGTTCTCATCCGAATGCACTGAAATTTTAAATTTCATCTGTTGGATAAATGAGGCATAATTGGTGGAATTTTCAGAATTTTTTGAGACCAAAGGTGCATGGGGCGTTGGTTTAAATGAGATTGAATGACCCACATGTACGTGTGTCAATTAAACGCATCACTCAAGTCACTTTAGGTAGGTGAGCTCTCAGTAATCTTCCAGGGATAGCTTAGAACACGGTGCAAGTTGACGTTAAATGAAGATCAGTATCACGTGATGTAAATCTGTTCATCATGTTTGTCAGTTAAAGCTCTAAAAGCTCTGCCTCAGGCAAAGATGTCAAAACTAACCTAGGGCTTTAGCATCTACTCTGGGGTCACTGCAATGAAATAGTGCTTAAAATGTTTATGATTTTGGACATTTCAGTGGTCTTCAGCATTTTGAAATGTTAGAAAGCTGATAATTCATCAGTAAGTATTGATTAGAACAGTGACTCCCAACTGGGTAACCATGTGACCCACATTTTTAAAAGCATTTCTCCACTTTTACCACTTTTTACCACTTTTACACATCTTTTACCTTACTCAACAGGTCTGGCAGTAATCAGACCCCAGGGTGTGGCTAGTAAAAATAATCTCAGCTGTCCAACAAATGGGTTAATCGTAGTTAATTCATGATTTAAGAAGGACGAGCAAGTACTGTTTACATAGGACCAGGTAAGTTTGGACGTCAAATGCCTAGATAGAAGAACTTTTGAGATGTCTGAGTCTGTCATATTTATTTTTCATTCTGTTATGGCCATCCTAGGGGGTACAGGCATAACATTAAGAATGAGACTTCCCTCTTTCCCGCTCCCAAGGAGGACCAGTGCTCATGTGAAGTCCAGTCCAGATAGTAAATTTATTTACACAAATCATTTGTGTAAATAAATTCAACTTCAGGATGAGCACAGCCAGAGTCACAAACAGAACACCGCTTTACCCATACAACTAATGACCTGACAGAACTAAAATAGGAAACAAAATACAGGCTTCTTACCCTGAAACTCCCTAAACATGACCAGGAGAAAACGGTGCACAAATGAAACAGCTTCTCACCCCTACCACCACCAGGATTGCTGAATTTAGAATGTGATTATATACAAAATCTGTATTTACAGAATTATTTACAGAATCAAGCATACAAAATCCAATCTGAAAATACAAAATGCACAGTCAAAAATCCAATCAAAGTCTAAAACACAATCACAGTCAAATTAGTCACAAAGCTCAGGTTAGAAATGAAAGAGGAAAGCCCGACGCTGTCATCTGATGTCATTTTTATATTCAATTCTCACGCCATTCTCTCTGCACATCCGCTTCCTGAAAACACACACAGACAAGTGAAATGTGCCCCCCTCAGGTTGGGAGGGAGCGCTGCACAGAAAACACACATCATGACACACATAATGACCAGGGGGTCATAACAATTCCAAATGTATTCTAGTCGGTAGCATCAAAAAGTATAATAATTACAGTGCCAATTTATCACTTGTGCTGTTGAAAGAGAATGATTTTGCAAATTAAAAAAACAACAACAGCAAATTTGAATGCTTTTGATTGTGCTGTAAGCAGCCATTTAGGATTTATTATTTAAGAACTGCATTTGGTATACTGACAGTCAATGAAAGCTTTTTGGTTATACTGTCTAATATTTTGCTATTACAGTGGAACCTCGCACAACGACGATAATCCGTTCCGGCGTCACGGCCGGTCTCCGAATCGGTTGTTGTACGATCCAACTTTTTCCATAGGAATACAT
>JAQQAE010015125.1:0-12151 GCA_029823295.1 Pseudamia nigra
GCATAATTATAATCATACAGATACTGTAAGGTATGACTCTGATCGGGGGGGGGGGGGTCATTTAGTAAGTTTTCTACTTCTTCCCACTCCAACGTAATGACTTTGGTTTATTTCTCGGAATGATTTTTTAAAAATGTATTTTTATAGTTTTGTTTATGTTTGTCAGATTTGTTATGCGTGTTTGAGCCCGGAGAAGTGGTTTAGTAAAGTATGACACATCTGACTGAGTTTCGTCTCATAATTAGTGCATGAATTCTTAAGTTGTACGTAACGATGCATTTTGTGAGTTTTGTGAGTGACGGTGACCTTTGACTCTCAGCCATCAAACACTAGTTACAGCCTATTGTTCAGTTTGCCTTGTAAATAAAGAGTTGTATGAGTCATTTCAGATGCAGAAGTGAATGTGTAAACGCCGTCACTTCGCGAGAGCCTCTTTGTCAAGTGAAGGTGTGTAACCATGGTAACCATCCAACATCACCTGCACAGAGCTATAAAAACACTACAGTACTATGAACGGCGGTGGTAACTGAGTATCTCCAATGATTTTGTTGTCAAAATATTGGTTTTACTGTATATGTTGTGTTTTTTTTTTTTTTTGTTGATCTCTCAGGAATCACAACCGTCAGATTTTTCTTTGGCTACGTGGCGTTTGTGATGAGTTGTTGTTCTGTGGAGGATCAGAGACCCGGACCCGAACGAGGATTACCGGGATCTTGTTAAATTACTGTCTGGATGCACACTGGAAAACACACACAAAGCACATTGGTATTTCTGAAAATGACTTATGAAACCCTCGTTCCTCCTCCTGTTCAGGCCACATTCTCACATTCTATGGGCTCGACACGAACAACTTCAGAAATATGATAAATAGTTACCGTAGAATCGCTGTGTGTTTGCGATGATGCGTTCGGGGTCACTCGGAGCAGATTGAGCAGGATTGTGTTGTAGCCTTACGTTAGCTGTTAGCTTAGTTTAGCTGCCGCCAATGCAAGAGGCGGACGCCATTTCTGCATTTTTGTGCGCCTGCTCATAGAAGGAACACGTTTTTATTTGGCACATTTATTATGATTAATGATGCCCCAGGGCCTTGAAAAAGCCCTCACTAATTACATATTAAAACTTGTATGAATGTTGTGAATTTTTTTATGTATTTCGCTGAAAGATGGTGGAAAAAAAACCTAAAACAAGTGACAACATTTGCTCATGTGTTTCCTTTGGGAAGAGGTCAAAGAAGTCACGAAACTCACCCGACTTCAGAATCACACACACTATTAGACTATTGTGGTGTCAAGCAGTATTTTCATATCTGGTATGTTTTTTTGTTTTTTTCAAAATTGCGCTTTGACTTTTTCTTGAGTCTAGTCTTGAGAATGTTTGTGAGTTCGAGTGGGAATCTAACCCACAGAGTGGAGAAATTTACAAAAATTTAAGTGATTACCGCTCATCATCATTCAAGATTTTTCTCCTACCACATTTTTTCTTCGAAGATGATGGTTCCCCACTATCCTTACATGACTTGTTGCCAGCTGAAACATAATCACCCATGCAGAAATTATCCAATGGGAGGCTCGTACCCGTTTGCTTAGTTAAAACCAGGTGGTGACCTTTTTTTTGGACAGACTGTTCTGAAACTCTTTGCACCACATTCACAGTTTTGGCAAGAAACACTTGTCTAGATTGAAACAAAAAGCTGTGACTCACAATTTAAATCCCGAGCCCTTTAATCACCAAGCGTCCAGTCAACTGCCACATTGTGATCAATGTTATTTTCAAGGAGGCATTTCTGCAGAGTCCTAAGCCACTCCTTTTATTTAACTTGCCTTTTTGGACACAATTTCCACTTAACCCACATAAACTTTGTGTCAACGCGTTCAGCCAAGCCTTGTGGTCGTGGTGGTGCCAAGATTTTGGTGATTTCAGCAGCGACTTGGTCTGGTTGAGGCTTCGTGAAAGCTGGGTTTCAGTCTGTCACTGTTAGAGGTGAGACAGCACACGTGACTGGACAGACGCCATAGCAACCTGAGTGATTGACATGTGTGTGAAAGTTTGTGAAACTTTTGGAAACTCGGAAACTTTTTGCACCGCATTTGCAATTTTAGCAAGAAACATAGCCACACGTGTCTAGTTTCAGACAATGTGCTCATGAAAACCCTGCGACGCACAGAATTTAAATGAGTCTCTGAGTGTCCAACCGGCTGCCGCATCCAAACCCATCGTACGTACGAGCAAACGTGTCCGTTCCTCTCTGCGCTTCGCTTTTCGACGTTGCTCTGCGTGACACATTTTCCAATGAACCCACGTACAAACGGCATTAAATCAATGAGCCAAACCTACGATCAGTCCGAGCGAAACGATTTTGATGATCCGAGCAACAGTTTGTGACACAGATGACTCTGTTTGAAGAGGAGGATCGGCGAGGAAGATGTATTCAGCTGTTCTGCAATTTCACCAGTAGATGTCACTAAATATTACACACTGAACCTTTCATTGACTTGAAAATGTTATGTTTACTTAGACTTTTGAATGCCAAGCATTACTTCTATTGTACTCTTGTCATCACTGAACTGCATTGTGGGAGGCTGTAAAACATGTCACGTGACCGGCGATGTCTGCCACTAGTGTCGAAGTATAACAATTAGCTGAAATGCTTCTGTTTTCACCTCTGAACACTTTAAAAAGTGACAACAACTATGTCGATACACTGTTAATTTTTTTTGGGGATTAGGCTGGTTTTGTGAAAATGGCTGATGTGAATCAGAGCATTTACAAAGCAAATGTGGAGCCAGAGTGAGTCATCGTGAAGAGCAGATGATACTCTTCAACACAGTTTGTAACACAGTGGTGTGCATCAAAACAAGCTTCCAGCCAGGCCAGAGCGGTCCAAGTATTTCGGAAACAATGCCAGGGAGCAGAGATACAGCGCACATTCCTGATCGTAGCTGATGTGAGGATTGTTGATCAGTGGGCCAGAGGTGAATTCTGAAGAAGTCTCAGAATGACACTTTTTTTCCTTTCCGTTATACCAATTTTTACCTGAATCAACGCTCTCGCTTCTATTTTAAGCTCCCGCTCAGAGGTGCGAGCTTCGCCGCTTTCATCGGAACGTAGGTTAGCACCTGTTGTTGGTTATAGAGCAGCGCGTTCAATATGGAGCCGACTTTCTCGCCGGCTCAAGGGCCAAACACGCCGCCAAGTGCGCACATCTGCAAGGAAGTTCAACGTTTCACTGGATTGAAAAAATAAAAAAGACCAGGGAGGAGAGAAGATAAAGGGGATAAAAGAAACCCGTCCAGTCTGTGTTATTTGCTGATAAACCCCGAACTGAGACTTTAATGAATGCAGGCTGCGCTGTGTTTGGCCAGGACAGAACCTCGCTCAACGGCTGCTTTTAAGCGTTGCCAAGTCATTTTAGTGGGCGGATCATCCATTCGACCCTATTCTTATTCCAAACCAGACAATCATTCAGTTTAAAAGCGCCACATATCAGCAATATGGAGTCATAATCCATATTTGATTGTGCTTCTAAAAGCCTGAGAGGAAGGGGAAAGAGATGAATGCTGCGTGTTCCCTCACCCGTCGCTGCTTGTTTTGGTCTGAAGACACAGTTGAAGGTTACAGTACTGAAAGGGTGTTGCACACTTCAATAGGTTTAAAAATAGACTCGCGGGGTTTCTGCGTCATCGGAGGAGAATCCTTGCCTCTCGCACCACCCCTCCTTCCCCCACCCAACCCCGTCTGACTTGACAACAAGGACTACGACTATGCAAATACAGCAGGAACCATTCTTTCCCTTCGTACCTGCTCTGACGTAGGGCCTGAAGAGGAATGAATAACCTTTTGAGGAACTCGGGTGGGTCCTAGTCGACAGTACGCTGCCCTTTGGAGTCACAAGCATGAAGAGGAGCTGGAAAAGCAGGCAGGTCAACAGGAAGAAATATGTGAAAGAGAATGAAAAGGCCCGAGACAAAGGAGGGAGATACAAAGATGTTTTTCAGACTACATTAATGGTAGCGAACCCACGTAGCCATGACAACACATTTCCTTTACCTTTTCATGCTGATAATGGCTCGCTGAAGCAGAAAGGAGAGCTCTGTTGAATCAGGCTTGGGCAACTCACCAAGCACATATAAAGGCACTGAAAATGTCTCTCCTTCACAGATACAGCCTTGTTTATTATGACGTGGGAGGTTCAGAAAACACTTCTGGGTCCCGCAGGTATTGCTCTTATACGGAAAATCAATCTGAAAATGGCCATGTCAGGAGTTTCTACAGTGGTTTGTGCTGTGGATAATAGGGGCCAGCGCTCCGTGTCCAAGCTGTGAGCTATCTTTGGTTGCTTTATCTGCACTGTTTCCATTCATCTGAAAAAAAAAAAAAAAAAAGATTAGCTCGGCCCGTCAGGTGGCGTTTAACGCTACCTACCCAACAGTCTGATATCTAATGCTGATATGCAAACGCACTTCCTGTCCACCTCCAATCGGAAAGTCGAAGTAAGGTGTGCCAAGCACGGAACGCTAAAAGTAGAAATGGGAATGTTTGAGTGACGTGATTAATCTAGAATGAAGACAAGTGCCAGTTCATTGTGCGACAGTGTCAAATGTAAGTAATTGACACGAAGGATCACAAACATGACAACAGCAAAAGATTAGAGATGATTTGTGAGTAGTTTCGGATCAGACGAGTCCGACATCACTCGGACGAGGTGTTGTAGTAAACTTTAATTCACAGTACGATACAGGGCAGGTCAAAAGTAGTTTCACATTCTAGATCGCATTTACCCAAACTATAATTACAAACCAGTATTCCATATTCCTTATCCACGTCTTGTTGTTAAGCTATTTCCTCCAATTTCAGTTTAAATTTTTTTTGTTATTTTGTTTTTTTAAAAAAAATTATTTACAGGGATTGTGCAAAGACGAGTGGGCCAAAATTCCTACGCAGCGCTACAAAAAAAAAAAAAAAAAACACTCACTGCCAGTTATAGCAAGCGCTTGAGTGCAGTTGTTGCTGCTAAGGGTTGAACAACCAGTTATTATGTTCAGAGCGAAAACACTTTTACACACACGGCTGTGAAGGTTTGGATTTTTTTTCCCCCTTAAAAATAAAAACTTTCATTTGAAAACTGCATTTCGTGTTTACATTAAATTTATTATTTAAATTTGTTTGATGATCTGAAACATTTAAGTGTGACAAATGTGCATGTACATCCTGTCACCTGTTTTCTTTGACTTGAATTAATACTGTTCACAAAATTCCTCATCTGAATATTTTATTGATTGAACAAAAACCAGACATAAAACCATCCCCTATAAAATCTGTTAAACTAAGACCAAAACAGCAAAACCAAAACTATTCGCTGAACAAATGAAAGAAAACAACAATCATTTCACGTTTCTATGTTGGCGATGAAGACTTTTCTGTGATATCGACCTCTTGTAAGAGTTTCAGCTGGTTTGAAAGTCACATAATTTTCATACTCGACAAATCATCCGGTGACCTTTCAGCCATATGGACCTGAGTCATCCGGGAAAGGCCACCCCCGTCAGGTTTTTCCTTTCATTCCTCACCTGAACCCAACATTTCGAACAGTCCAGCCAACAAACAAGAACATCTCAAAGCCGAGCTGTGCTGAAGTGTAATTACAGCAGCTTCAGGTACATAAAACACCCATGATGCATTTGTGCTTGCTCCGTTTTCAGTGAAGAGCGAAGGCATGTGATTGAGGATCATTTAATTCCAGCTTTTGCTCCAGAATACTTGTTGTTACCAAATAAAGAACCTACCCTACCTACCGTCTATTTTTCATCCATCATATCCCGCTAATGCAGTTCTGTCAGTTTCTAGCCAACAGAAACATTTGTACAAAAATCTTCAAATTAAATGTGGTGCTTCTAACTCAGTTTTTTTGCAATGTTTTAATGGTTTCCCTTAAATTTTGTTGATCATTTTATGGAAATACAGCAACCACTAGATGCCGAATTAGAAAAATGTCTGTCTGAAATCGACGTCTACTGACAGTTACTGTTTTCTGGTCTCATTCAGATCTGATTCATTATATTTATACACTGTCTCACCACTTCAATAAATATAAAAACTGATGCTCGGTCCCAGAATGGACCACCGTCCTGAACTGTGGATGGAAGACATGGGGGATTTATGTTTTCATGGCGCTCGTGCCATTTTCCGAGTTTATGATCCACACGGTGCAGCAGAAATCAAGACTCATCAGACCAGGACTTTTTTTTTTTTTTTTTCAATCTTCCACTGACCAGTTTTGTCACCTCAGTTTCATGGTTCAACATGTTTTAGAGTACTTTTAGAGGTATTCTGAGCGGTAGTTTAAGTTAGTGTCTTTCTATCAGCTCAAATCAATCTGGCCATTTTTCTCTGATCTCTGGCATCAACAAGGCAATTCTGCCGGCAAAGCTACCGCTCCGTGGACATTTTGTTTTCTCCTGCGGATTGTTTTCTGCAAACCCTAGAGACGGTTGTGTGCAGGGGCGAGAAATCTGTTTTCATTGTTGGGGGGCGAGACAATAAACAGCAGCAGTGAAAAACGCTGCACAATTTGCAGACTCGTTGCAAATCAAGACGAACAGCTTTGCTACATTTAATGCATGTTTCGTTTTAGCTTGTTAGCAATTAACGGCTTGTCAATATTGTTAGCGTAATGTAAGGCGTAGCGGGCGACTTTGGCCGAAGGAGCTGAATTTTCACTCGTCGCGTTGTGTATGTGGTGGTTGAACAAGTGGCGATAAATAACTTATTAACCATCTACGTTACTTACGCACTGATTTTCCTCCTTTAACAAATGTTACTATACTGTTTGAATGAAAAATTATTTGATTTACAATGTGATTTTTGGGGGTGGACAACGTTATGGAAGGGGGGAGGGCCGGACCACATAATTCGTCATTATGCGGTTCAATTTTTTTGCAGTTTTTTTCGTTGTCCGAGGTTCCACTGTAGATAAATGCATTAACACATGTATCCAATAAAGTGGCTAATGAACGTACTGTTACTTATTGGGAAACCATAACAACTCATCCATCCAGCTTTTGTTTCCCAGCAGAGTCACGTGAATGATTATTGTCATCAATATTGGAACTTTTGGTTCCAAAAGGAGGCTGTTTTCATCGATACATACAGTACGTCCCAACATGCATTCTGTTTGTAATGTGACATCCCGAGCCCTATATGCTAGTTTTACTGTCATCCTTGTTCTTCTTTGTGGCGTCTTTGAGGACGATCGGGCATGGAGGAGGTGTAACACATCTCTCTCCTGCACCGCTCTGATATCTCTCGCTCTCTGTTCCTGACTCAGCCATAGCCCATCATTCTCTCCAGAGCCGAGGAAGTTTCTCCTGTATTTGATGTTCCCCGTCTGTGTAATTTAATCTCAGTGATTCCCTGCAGCTCCCTCCGACCATAAACCTCTGCTCTAATAATAGGAAGCCCAGGCACAGTCTCCTCTCTAATCTCTGTGTGTGGATGTTTGTGTGGAAACGCTCCTGCCTCTGCACCATAGAGATAAGGCTGCATTTGTTTTGGACACTCTGAGACCGGGCTAACTTTAACTCACAAATTGAAATAGTGATAGAGAATCACGGACAAACTGGGGGATTGATACAAGGAAGACAACCCCTGGAAGCCATTAGTGTTTTGTGTAACTTTGCTGTTGCTATGCGCTCGTCCTATTGTGTGGACTGATAGGGCACATTATACACACATGAGCTCATTAAGTCATGAGGGGAATTTAAGTGACTGAACAGTTGAGATATGTCTCTGTTGGCTTTCGCAGCTCTGGCATGTGTGTGTGAGCAGTTAACACAGTGCAGAAAATTAACCGAGGCTTCCCCATACTCTATTTTTGGAGTCTGTGTTGAACATTGGGAATAAACAGGGGGAACACACTGAGGTCATTTTTAGTCCTAGCCTAGCATTGTGGCTCAAGCTATGGCACTGTCGAGCACCAACTGAGTGTACATGCACACTACTTGTACTGAATATGACATTATTCCAATTTGTTGCGTAATCAGACAATTTTATTTGGTTACAGCCCTATAGAGTACTCTGGCACCTCTACGTTCCGGCACTTCTATGTTCCGACAACACATAGCTGATACAGTGGGTCAGGGTTTTGTGTGGAGCAGAGCAGCTGTAATCTAGTCAAAGTCAGCCCTCGATCCAAGCTCTTGGAGTGAGGCCGGTAGGCTTGACTCTGGGTGCGGAGCCCAAGGGCACGGGGGCACTTAAAGCAAGGTGTCGGAACATAGGGGTGTCAGAATATAGAGCGATCCCCTTTTGTTTGGATTCATAAAATTAGGCCTTATTTGAAATGTAATTAGGAAGGGGCTTTGAGACAATCCTCTGCGATGATTGCTGTCATGTAAAGGTATGAAACTGAACTGTATTCAGTTGAAATTAAAGACAGTATTTTAGATCTTATTCCAGTTGTAGGAGCATTCTTTGGACATGTTTGTGGTACGTTGATAACATATGTATCATTTAGGGTTTTTACTGTACTTTGCGACCTGGAGTCTGTCTATATTGAAGTCTGTGCATTGTACATAAACCACCTGAACAATAGAGATGCAAATGTAAAGTCCACATTCCTGGTCACATAGAGAAATACAATTACTTTTGGAAGGTGTGTGTCCCATTATGTCTGGCATAAAAGAAACATAGCATTTCATACCAACAGTAAAATATGGTGGTGGTCGTGTGATGGTCTGGGGCTGTTTTACTGCTTCAGGACCTGGAAAACTTGCTGTGGTAAATGGAACCACGAATTGTGCTTCTACCAAAAATAATCCTGGAGAATGTCGGCATCTGCTTGTGACCTCAAGCTGAAACACACTTGGGTTCTGCAGCAGGACAGTGATCCAGAACACACCAGCAAGTCCACCTCCTGAATGGCTTAAGAAAAACAAAATGAAGACTTTGGAGTGACCTAGTCAAATGCCTGACCTGAATCTGATTGAGACACTGTGGCATGATTTTAAAATCCTCCAGTGTGGCTGAATGACAACAATTCTGCATAGATGTGTGGAGCAAAAATTCTCCACAGTGCTGTAAAAAACTCATGGCCATTTGTTGCAAGTGCTTGATTGCAGTTGTTGCTGCTAAAGGGGATCCAAGCAGTTATTATGCTTAGGGGGCAAACACTTTTTCACTCAGGGCCGTGTAGGTTTGGATTTTGTTCCCCCTTAAAAATAAAAACCATTTTCTTGCGTTTTCTGAAATCTAATATTTAAATTTGTTTGTTTGACCTGAAACATTTAAGTGTTACAAATATATAAAAAAGTAAAAAAGTCGGTCTGGGGGCAAACACTTTCACAGCACCGTACAGTGTCAGGGATACCAGCGGAATATGTGACAAAAATCATGATGAACTAAATGATTGTTTTTTTTAAATACCAATATTAGGTGAAACTCTCCTTGCGTGTGAGCTGCTGATGGTTTCATCACATCCCTTCACAAATCTTTGCATACAGTTTATCTCCCAATGTTTTTTCTTTATTTTCATTGTTTTCATAATTGTGCATTAATACTGAAGACATCTAAACTGCAAAAGAACGTGTCTTATAATTGAAATGCTCAAAGTAGCCACATTTAGCTTTGGCGACAGCTAAATACTCCGATTAGCTCTGTTGGCGCTATTAGCTCACTAATAGCCCTATTACTGCTACTACAGCGACTCCACAAATCCACAGCCTGACAAGAAACACTCAAGGTCAGTCGAGAGAGAAGACTTTCATCATTACTTCAGGAGACAAACGTGCAGTTGCCAAAACCACAAAAAGGCCGTCTGAGGTGTCAATCGACAGTTTTGGAGGCTAGTACTTCTTACTTCTTAATAAACTTACCTGCTGCAGCAGAGGTAGCTGTTGGTCTGCCTTTCCTGGGACAGGTCTCGTGGCTGTCATGTGGATTTGTACAGTATCTGTAGTGGCAGTAACAGGGTTATTGGTTTTGGATCCACCTTTCCTCTGCACAAGAACACGTATGGTCTAAAGCAGGGGTCTCGAACGAGTTCGGCCATGGAGGGCCGAGACCCTGCAGGTCCAAAAAGCAGACTGTCCCCCTGCAGGTCCAAAACACAGACTGTCCCCCTGTGGTCAGCTGATGCTCCTACGAGTATTAGAAAAACTAGCCGTCACTATTTCCCGTGCCTCTGGTTTTCATGTGAATGAGAAGTGATGGACAGTGATGCTGAGTTTGCCAACCTATAAAGCCCTAAACAACAAGGCTCCATCCTATACCAAAGACCTTCTTGTTCCCTACAAACCAATCAGAACTCTCCGTTCCCAGACTGCAGGTCTACTTGTGGTTCATAGAATCTCTAGTACTAGACTGGGAGGCAGAGCCTTCAGTTACCAAGCTCCGATCCTGTGGAATCAACTTCCAATGTGGGTCCGGGATGCAGACACACTCTGTAACTTTCCCTTTTTGACACAGCATATACCGTATTTTCTGGATTAAAAGTCATGATTTTTTGCATAGTCTGGCTAGGGGAGCAACTTGTAATTTGAATAAATTCGACGCTAGCAGCCGCTAGAGCAGGCGAGCCGCGAGCTCTCCCTTCTGGCACGCCACGAAGCTCTAAGCATGCGACCTGTTCTGGAGAGCGACTAACACGCGTTTTTTTTTTCTTCCTCATTATGCATTTTTTGGTTCGTGCGACTAACATACCAGAGCGAATTATCACCCGGAAAATACGGTAGTTAAGTCTAGGTCAGGAAAACCCTCAATCATCCCTTAGTTCTGCTGCATAGTCTTGCCCGCGGTGGTTCTGTTGGGTTTACTCTCCGTATAGTCATGAGTTCTCGGCCTCGAATCGTGAAGCCCCTAGAGATAATCGGCGATTATGATTGGCACTATACAAATAAAATTGAATTGAATTGAAATTGAATGAATATGCTTGGGTTGTTGCAGAGGCAGTAACGTGTAAACATCAGGCTTTAGCCGAATGCTGAGTTTGTCCGTGTTGTGGCTCCATCGCCCCGAAGCCATGTTTCATTTATGCCTCGCATCAAAACAGATGCTGCACAGTCGGTCATATTTCTGCCAGAAAGAGAGCGAGCGAGGCGAGGAATCAGCGCTCGCCCCGCTTTAAATATTTCACTAGGCGAGAGAGCAAATGGCATTCTGATGCACTACACGGTATTCCGCGAAAGGTCAAGGTGGAGTGGAAAGATTCACATCTGTGCCGTTTTTAGGATTCCTCAAGAGCAAGTGCTGCTGGGAAATCTGTCGACTGAAGTAACATCAACCTCAGATCACTGCTCGGCAGGTCGATGTGGCTTTGATTCCACTGCTCCGACTGGCAGCGTTTCTGCAGGATCCAAACCTCCTCATGTCTCCTTACACTCGTGGCCCTGAGGTTGAACAAAAACAAAAAAAAATCTGCTTTTTTAGATTTTCACTTTGTAATATAATTTCACATATTTAACACTGATGTCACATTCAACGCCGGATGTCATGACATGGCAGTTTACTGTGAATGAGAGCGTTTTGTAATATTCTATCTATCATAAGGATTCGCTTTATCCTCCGCCTGACACTGGAATATGATCAGCGCCCAAAACGGGCTGTGGAGCCGAAAATAATAAAAAAAAAAAAGCATTTCCAAGTTGTTTATCTACTTATTTTGTTCATTTCCTTGATCCTTTTTGTTCATTTTATGCTCAACGTCGTTATGCGTGTTATTTCATATTTTCTCATTCTTGTTCATTTTGCTGACCACTGCTTCATTTTTGTGGAAATTTGGTTGCGTCTTATGCATGACTGTTTGATTTTTTAATCTCAATTTGGTCACTTTACTGCTATTTTTGTGGATATTTTGTTTATTTGTATTATTACTTTGTTTTTATTATGTTATTATTATTATTATTATTTTTGGTACGTTCGCACAATATTTTGTTTTGGTTCATTTCCTTGACTATTTTGTTGTTTCTGTTTTCATTTTTCTTCATTTAATTGACCATTTAGTTCATTTTTTTCCTTTCAGATTTAATCTAATTTTCATATTTTCTCATTCTTGTTCATTTTGTTTGCTACTGTTTAAATTTTGTGTAAATTTTATTCACTTTCTCGGTTATTTTGTTCATTCTCAGGTTATTTTGTTCATTTAATTATGATTGTTTTA
>JAQQAE010015126.1:0-12151 GCA_029823295.1 Pseudamia nigra
ACTGGTGTATGAATGTGTGTGTGGCTGGGTGAATGGAAAGCAGTGTAAAGTACTTTGAGTGCCGTAGGGTAGAAAGGTGCTATATAAGTGCAAGACCATTTACCATTACCAGGTCAAACAATGAAATTAAAGAAATAATCAAGAACAACAATGGCACGTGTTGCTAATATTGAGGATTTTATTATAAATAATATATTTATAATATAATTTATAATATTATAAATATGAAAGATAATAAAACAATTAAAAACAGAAATTGACGAATAAGTAAAAACTAAATGAACGACATAATGCACAAATTTAATAACTATTTGTGAATAACCAGCAATGATCAAAAATGAACTTAGTCATAATGAACACTGTCAGTATTCACTTTTTTAATGTTTTTGAGATGCAAAAGTTATAAGAAAGAGAAAAAAAAGAAGAAAAAATACAATCACAAGTGGAACTATCTTTAATGGGTTTTTTCTCATACACATTATTAAAGACCCCTGAATATCATGTTCACTGATGAGGTTATTTTTTGAACAGGATCAGATGAAACCAAAGCTTCGGGGAAAGTCCTATTGGGTAAATTATGTAGATTAGATCTTTAATTACATCTGGCGAGTGATGAGTGTGGTCATAGATTGATTTATTTAATCTGAGAAGAACTTCATATGTCTCCTGGAAATCCCTGATCTCAAACGTGCCCAGGCATCAGCTTTCATCTCATATGTGTGCTACCAAAGAATGATAAATAGCTGTTGATCATTTGTGTGTGTGTCACCTGACAAATGTGAAGCATTTTCTGCAGCCTTTTAGAATCAGAATGCAGCAGAAGAGTGAATGTCAGATGTATCGATATGAATTACTACAAAAAGTCAATTTCTCAATAACAAGTACCAAATTAAGAACAATTGGATTTCAAATACCAACCAGACCATTTAATATCTCATTCCAATATATGAAAGGGTCACTGGAAGAACAATTACAGTGACTTTAATTAGAGTGGATCTATTTGCAACATTGTTCATTAATACCCAAAGCCTTCAAAACTGTGAAAGAGCACACTGAAACTGTGTACAACCCCCTAATCAAAAAAAGTTGGTGTGAACATAAAATGTAATTTTTTTTAAAAATGTAATGATTTGCAAATTTTATGAACACATATTTTATTCCCAATAGAACATAAACAACACGTCAGATGCTGAGACATTTTACTATTTCATGGAAAAGATTTGCTCCTTTTGATTTTGATGCCATAAACACATCTCATAAAAGTTAACACAGGGCAACAAAAGGCTATATCATATCTCCTCTCATACCTAATCTCTTCTCTTATATTGCATGTCATCTCACACCTCATGTCTCATTTCTCATCCCATATCTATCACCTTAAATCTCATTTCATATCTCATCTCATATCTCATATCATATCGATCATCTTATATCTCCTCTCATACCTGATCTCTCCTCTTATATCTCATACTGCATATCTCATATCGTCTCATATCCCTAGTCTCATTTTTCATCTCATGCCTAGCATCTCAGATTTCATATCTGTCATCTTGTAGCTCATGTCATCCCATATCTCCTCTTACACCACATCTCTTCTCTTATACCTCATCTTATACCTCATCTCACATTATCTCATACCTCATGTCTTATTTCTCATCTCACATCTATCATCTTATATCTCATCTGTCAGCTCATATTCCATGTCGTCTCATATTTAACATCTAATCTCGCATCTCATCTTCCATATTTCATATCATGTCTATCATCTTATCATCTTATATCTCATACTGTATCTTCTCTTATACCTGATGTCTCATTTCTCAACTCATATCTGTCCTCTCATATATCATATCTATCATCTCATACAATATCTCATCATATCTATCATATCTCCTATCATACCCAGCTACTGTATTCCCTTATATCTCATCTTATACCTCATATGTCATCACATATCATCTCATACATCATGGCTTGTTTCTCATTTCATATTAGCATCTCTTATCATGTCTATCATCTTATACCTCATCTGTCATCTCATCTCCCATATCTCATATCATATCTATCCCCTTATATGTCATATCTCATATCTCATCTCATCACATTATTAGCATTTTATTGACCAGCCCTCATTACACTGACAATAACAGAAGTACGTCTATCTTATATTATCCATCTGCAGTAAATATTTTACTTCAACATAGCTGAAAATGTAAAATTTTAAACCTGTTTTCCCCTGTTGTTTGAGGAAAGTCTGCATCCTTTACTCCTGTGTTGCCCTGTTGTAACATTTTCTTGTTAATGAGATAAATCAATAGTAAAACCAATCGAGTAACAAGAGTCTGATCCTTTAAGCCTCAGATATGAGAGAGAATCTTCTGTTGAGCTCATTACAAGACATATACGTACTTCATTGATTTGATATTTCTGGGACATTGTTGGTGTAATAAGATCAACACCAGCATTAAACTTAAAGTCTACTCTGCAGAACCCAGACTGTATTAATTCAGGGCAGCAAAGCATGTCTGTAAGATAATGAAAGATGACAAATCTTAATTGTAAACAAAGGAAAATACCCTGACAATATGGAGTACACTTGTGTCTGATGGGATGTTCTGTGCTGTGTAGCAAAATATACTGAATATTCATAACAGTGGTTCCTTTGGTTGTCAAGTTCAGACCCATTTTTACTGAATCCAAAACAGTCAAATGCACTTTTCCTCAATGATATTAAAAGCGTAGATGATGTGAGTGTAGTTTTTAAGAAAATGTGCACATATTTTATCACTGCCTTCAAATTTGGAACATAAAACAATCAAAAAATTAAAATGATCCACAAAATGAATAAAAAGAATCCACAAAATAAACAGAAATGATCAAATAATTCAAAAACGCACAATAATGAGCAAAAATAATCCAGATAGTGAACAATTAACAAAACAAAATAAATGAACACAGTAAATCACAAAAAGAATGAATAATATCCAAAAGTAATCGAGACATAAACACATAATGGATTTTTACTCCATAATAAACATAATAATTGATGAAATGAAGACAAAGGGATAAATTCATGCTCAGAATAAGTAAATAAAGATATATTTCTAAATACTAATATTCAGGGTGATGGTTTTTTAAATACACAAAATAACAAAACAACATTTAAAAAACTAAAAGTGGTAAAAAAAAAGTGGTAAAATCAGTGACAAAATGAACACAATAATTATGATCACAATTTTTCATTATTTTGTTGCTTATTTTGTTTCATTTTGTTTATTTTATTATTTCCTTTGTCATTTTTGTTCACTTTCTTCATTTTTTGTTCAATGTTACTAATTTTCTCAGTTATGTTGTTTATTTTACTCATTTTCTTTATTTTGGTTATTTCTTCTTAATTACTTTGTTTATTTTTACTCATTTTGTTGCTTATTTTGCCCATCTTGTAATTTTATTGTTTTCTTGCTCAGTTTTGATTAGTGTCTTGGTTATTTTGTTAAATTCTACTAATTTTATGATAATTTTGTATATTGTGTAGCTTTTTTTGGTCATTTTGTGTGTTTTATTGTTTTCTTGATCATTTTTGTTGATTTTTGTTCACATGCTTCATTATTTTGTTCAATGATGCTCATTTTCCTGACTATTTTGTTTGTTTTTCGTCATTTCATCTGGTTATTTGGTTCAGTTTTGTGCATTTTCTAAGTTTGCTTGTTTATTTTCTTCAGTTTCTGCATTGACTTCATTATTGTATTCATTTTATTCATTTTTCTTGAGTGTTCACTGTATTTTTTTAATTGGTTTTCTTAATGATTTAGTTCATTTTTACTCATTTTATAAATTATTTTGTTCCTCCCAATACATTTGATATTATTGATCATCATCAATGTTCAGAACATATGGCATAAACCCAGTGTGTGTTTATTACCTGTAGTAAAAAGTCAAACAGGGCCAGTTTGCTCCACTCATAGTGATGAATGCTGGAACAGCCCGAGTCAGGCTTCGGGATGATGTTTTTACACCAACACCTCTGTTTCAGGGAGCTCTGGTACCCGCCCCATGTTAACCTGACCGTCGATCTGCCGGCAGCAAGGCCTTCTGGGTAAACAGACCCATCCCATGATACCAGAGGACAGGGCTGGCCGCCTGCAGAGAGGGGATACAAAGATTATATGGTCAGATTTCAGCAACTGTTCAGTCAGGGGAAAGCATTCAGCTGCTCTTATACTACGAGTCAAAAGTTTGGATACACCAACGCTTTCAGTGTATTTTTTTTTTATTTTCAACACTGTACATTAATATTGAACACATCTAAAGTGTGAATCTGTGTAAAACAGTGGCAATAAACGAAGCAACAAAGTGAGAAAAAACAAAACGAAATTGGCAAAAATGAAAAAGCGACAAAATGAACAAAAATGAACAAGGTGATCAAGTAAGTTAAGAAAATTTGAATCAAAAACAACTAAATAACTGTGGCAGTCTGTCAATAGAGGGTGCTAGGGTGTCGCCCCACCCGTATCACATGAAAAAGAGGAATCACATAAAATAGCTTTGCACAAACATGGAAATTTAAATAAACAAGTTACAGACTGTAAATGCAATTGCATTCAAATTTGGGTTAAACATGTTCTCGTCATTTACAGCAAGTGAATGGTTAAGTGAAGTAATCCCTCTTCCTTGAAGATGCAAAAATCTTTACTATTGATTCCTGTTATAAACAAAAGGAGCATGCACGGTAGGCCCCCGTCCAACGCAAACCACTGGAGAATGCCAGGGTGCAAAAAATTGTGTCCAGTGCCTGTGTCTTTTGGGTTGAAGTTCAAAAAATGAACTATGTAATGAAAAAAAATTAAGACAAATCTTATACAACTGAGCTACAAAATAATCAAGAAAATTGACTAGGTTAAACAGTTTAATTAATTAAATGATAAAAAAAAATGAACATAAACTTAAAAAATAAACAAAACTGAGAATATTGTGAACAAAAAAATCATAAATCTTACTAGATTAAAACAAACCTCAGCAAAATAACAAGGGAAATGCTTAAGAAACGACAAAAATAATACATAATTTTAGTGAAAATTTATGAAAATAAAATAAATAAAACTATTTTTAAAAATTAACAAAAAAATTAACTGAATAACTGTAGATGAACAAAAATGATCAGAAAAACACCTAAACAAAATAGCATCAAATAGTAGAATGTAGTAGAATGTACAATGTAATAAAGAACTAGTTCATGATGAACAGTTACAGCTTTGTCCAAGAAAGTTATTCACAAGTTGAAACTGAATTTTGGCCTGTCGAGCCCCGACAGATCCTAGAACCCTGTACTTGAGTCGTCGCCGCCTCTGCCTCGGACTCACCGTGCAGAAAGTGAAAGCTCCTGCTCACCGCCGGGGGAGTCCTGTTGAGAGCCAGCACCCTGTCCAAATGAAAAGCAAACACCTCAGTGGTGTCCACGGGGCTGCGGACCACTCCACACCGACCCACGCACACATTGTCCCGTCCTGTTTGTTTCCGACGGGTGGACGAAACCTCTGTCTCCCTCTCAAAAATCAAAAGTAACCCCGAGTCTCCATCTGAGACTTTTTGGATGCGCAACACCTTGGCGTCTGCCAGAAAGCGCATGGCTGTGACATCCTGCGGACTGAACCACGGCGGCGCCTTTTGGCTGTAAATCCTAATGGAGCTGGATCGTGTCTCTGCATCTGAGTGGGAAATCCGACTTGTGTCCACAGGTTTATAATCCACATCCTTGGTCCCTGTCCAGGAAGTGTTCGCCGCAGCCTGAACTTGCCGTGCGCCCCGCTCCAGAGTTCCCACTTTGTCCTGCGTAAAAGCTGAACCCACCGCTTTGCTCCTTCTCACCTTTCTCCTCAGTTTGGGTCTGATGGTTCCTCGGATGTTCGCAGGTTTTAGCCGCTTAGATTTCAGGGTTATGTAGACCACATTGGACCGGGTGGGCTCTCTAAAGCTCGCCCCGGTCTCCAGATGCGCATCATTAATTCCCAAATTGTACAATCCGCGGGTGTGTCTATATCTGTCATGACTAATCCTCCGGTCCCGCCGGTGCTGAGGGTTTCCAACTTGGGAAGCAACAAGCAACAAATAGACGACACACACGCTGGCAATGATCAGACTGCGCTTCGATAAGGGACACCTCCGAAAGCTTTGGATGAGTGTGGAGAAGGGGAACCAGCGCCAGGGAAAGCCAGACTTCCCCATGAGACTCATGCGGCTGTCATTGAAAGGCTTTTTGCCCCGAACCCCAACCAGGGAGGAGCGAACAACTTGTGATTTTGGAAGGGTGGATTTGTGGAGCGTGGAGCGTGGAGCACTCACAGACAACTGCGCAGTGGAGGCATCTACTGGAAAACAAACTCCAAACTACAGCACCATTTGATGATTTTTTTGCAGTTTTGTTTGTTTGTCCAGTTTCTGACTTTTCTTGATTTATTTGATCATTTTTGGGTTAGTTTATTCATTTGCACTGAATTTACATCATTATTACTTCAGAGCCTTTTGGTTGCTTATTTTTTTAATTTTTGCTCAGTTTTGTTTGGTAGGTGATTTTCTTGATTGTTCTGATCATTTTTTTCTTGCTTATTTTATCCTTTTACACTTGTATTCATTTTTTTATTTACTTGATAACTGTTAATGTCTTTCCTCATTGTGTTGTTTAGTTGCTCTATTTCTTTTGTTATTGTTGTTGTTGTTGCTTTGTCATTCTTTATTCTTTATTTCTCCTTAGACCCCCCTCCCACCCCGCTGTTGTATATGGTTTGTAGAGAACCCATATACAGTGGAACCTCGGACAACGACCGCTTCTGACATTGAAAAATTTGGATACCGATGAAAAAAACTTCAAACAAATTGAACTGCATAACGACGAATTATGCGGACAACAACGCCTGCGTCACTTCTGGGTCTCGACGAGAATGACCCGGAATCAGAGCGCTAGCCACTAGCCACTAATTTCATTCATTCTGAAACGGAATGCATGAAATTAGTTCTAAAAATGATTTAGAATGTATTCTTACCTTGGCTTATGACTTGGTAGTGTGTCCATGGACACTGCACACGTCCATAAATGTAAACAACTTCAGACACCGGAGCTGCTGGCTCTTAACACAGACAGAGGCTGCTAACAGTTATTAGCTGTGTCGAAACTAATGCTGCCGGGCTAACTCCACTCCAGAACTGGCTATGGTCGCCGTAGCCATAGCCTGGGCATCACTGTCTCGGCGATGGCGGTCTCGGAGATGGCGGTCTCGGCGATGGTTGGGCCGTTCGCTGTTAGCTGCCCAGGCCATTAGCCATTAGCCGCCTGCTAGCAGCCCGGACCATGTCGACACAGTGCTGTCCAGCTCGGACATGCCAGCTCAACACGGCGCTGCCCAGACAGCATTAACACGGCCCGGGCCGTGTCGACACAGCTAACAGCCATTAGCAGCCTCTGTCTGTGTTAAGAGCCAGCAGCTCCGGTGTCTGGAGTTGTTTACAGTTATGGACGTGTGCAGTGTCCACGGACACACTACAAAGTCATAAGTCAAGGTAAGAATACATTCTAAATCCTTTTTAGAACTAATTTAATTCATTCCATTTCAGAATGAATGAAAATAGCACTAGCAGCTAGCGCTATTTTCGCTAGCCACTAGCGCTCTGACTTCCGGGTCATTCTCGCCTGCGACCCAGAAGTGACGCATATGTGACTGGCTAGCTTCCCTAGCATTAGCAGCTAGCGTTACCGGCTAGTGCTCTGACTTCTGGGTCATTCTCGCCGATACCCAGAAGTGACGCAGGCGTGACCCGGGCGTCGTTGTCCGCATAATTTGTCATTATGAAGTTCCATTTTTTTGCAGTTTCTTTCGTCGGCATCCGAATTTTTTGTTGTCAGAAGTGGTCGTTGTCCGAGGTTCCATTGTACATGAATAAATTATCAAAGAGATACATAATTAGTTAATCGTGTGCAAAACCAGATATAATTTCTATACAAAATTTTGCAAGTTTGTGCTGTACAGTAAAATCTTTGGAATTAAATAACTTTTCAGTATATAAAACTCCATTTTATATACTGTACATTGGGTCTAAGCCTTATAGAAACAGGCAAATAGTTTTGTCCTTGCCAGTTATAATAACTAATCGCCGCGCTTTCCCAATCTACAGATATATGTGGCTGGCATATTCACCGCCACAAAATCTACCCACACTCACTGGAATTCCACTGGCGCCACATCTGAACTTCACCAGATAACGCCAGATAGAATCGTCTAGACTGCCAAAATAACTTTCCAGCTGGAGATCATGCTTAAATATCTGATCATTTAAACAAAGGCTATTATTGAGGATTTTAGATTTTCAAATCTGCTTCATAATATCCATTATTCTCATCCTGACAGCAGCTTTTACATACCTATCATTCACTACACCTGTACATCCCCACAGGTGAGAAAATCCTGTATAATCAAATATTTGCTCTGTTCATTTTGGTAATTTTTTTAATTGTTTTTACATTCTTTGTTGTCTATTTTATTCAGTTTTGTTTGTTAGTTTGTTCCTTTTTGCTACTTTGTTGTTTAATTTGTTGTTTTTTTGTTTTGGTTTTATTTGTTGGTCATAATATTTTTTATTAAATTATTTCTTCATTTTTTGTCATTTTGTGGTTTATTTTATTTATTTTTGTTTGTTAATTTACTTGATTATTTCTTCATGTTGACTCAGATTTTGTTCAGTTTTATTTGGTAATTATTGATTATTTGGATATTTTTTTCTTGCTTATTTTATCCATTTACGATCATATTCATTTTTTATTTACTTGACCACTGTTAATGTCTCATCATTGTGTTCTTTAGTTTCTCGATTTTTGTTTATTTTGACAACATTTGCTATTTTGTTGCTCGTTTTGAGGGGGTTGACATAATATCGGTACATAATCTGATTGTTCATTGTGATTTGTGACAAACACTGTGTAAAATCAGTGTAAAAACTAGAAAGCACTCAGATAGAGCAAACCTCCGCCAAGGCCACTCATTTCCCCATATGTCATTATTAGGGCCTGTGTCCACAGGGAGTGGTTTTAGTGCCCACCTGTTAAAATACTACTATATTTAGCTCAAAAAATAGTGGTGTAAAAATTTTTTAGGCGAGAATATGGTGGATTAAAATTAAAATCTGCAGTCGATTAATCAAGATGAAGCCTATGTAGAAATTTGATGTAATGATTTCAGATGTCCATGGAGACAGTGTCTGCGTAGGTGAGGTGAGTACAGGGTTCGGGGTACAGTACAGAGGACAGCCTTGAATTTAATGACATTCACTGTTTACACTGATAGTCACAGAGTAATCACATGACTGAGTTAGAGGTGTGTCTGTGGCGGCTACACATAAAAAATGTCCTTTTCACACAGTAACATTTCAAACAGTAATGGATGTTCTGGATGTTTGCTTCCTTCATCAAACCATGGAAATCCTTCAGTGTTGAATCATAAACCCAGTTGTTAGTCAAATTCCCCTCCATCATGGTGCAGAGAAGTTTTAGTGTCTTTTTCTGATGTACCGCCCCTTCTAGTTTTGGTCAGCAAAAAAACGCTGAGATGGTGATTCAGATTACCACCAAAAATCTGTTTTTCATCTCATTTCACACCTTTCCTGAAAATTTCATCAAAATCAGTTAATTATTTTTTGAGTAACCTTCCTAACTAACTAACTAAAACATAACCCCCACCACTCCCTGGCGGAGGTAATAAAGGACCTCTATTCTTTGAGGTGTGTAGATAAATGAGACTGTTCAGATGTGTACATTTTTCATCATAAAGGTAACCGAGTAAGAGTGAAAAGTACTCTGCAAAACAACTATTCTGGAAGAAACTACTCAGCTACATGTAACGGAGTAAACTTGACTAGTGTGATCACAGTGTAGTCATTGTGGTCACATGTGGACTTCTGTTTAACTCTTCCTGGTGGATAGAACTGTTGACAGAAGGAAAATGTTTAAAATACGTCCTAGATAGAAGCTGACAAAAATTGCAAACTTCTTATCTAAATCTGAATGGAAAAGTGAGAGGTGGAGGTGGTGAGTGTTTTTGACGACACCTGCTGGTCCATTTCCCATCTCTGGGTTTTAATTAGTGCAGAGGGCAGAGGTAAATATATAAAAACAGGGCCAGTGTGCAAAATAGGAAACACTTTAGAGCAGGAAACATATTTCAGCCGCAGGATGTCCCGGTCTGAATAAAACCAGTTCTAAACATAGACTCAGCCTATTGTTCTGTGGACAAAACAAACTGATGATCACAAGTACAGTATCATCCGTCTCTGCACTGGCACACAGCACGTTTTGTTCTCACCCCGATTGGTCATTTTGAAAATTGTCAGCAATTTACCTTTGATCCTATTACTGGTAGAAATTTCAGGGGGATTTACCCTCCTCCTCCTGATTAGTATACCCCACTTTAATGAAGCTGGGGAGACAGAGTCGTGAGAAAATAAGGAGAAATTGACAAAATAATCAAGAAAATGAAAAAATAAACAGAAAACTGAGGGAAATGAACAAAAAATTTTAAAAAGTGAATTAAATAAACAATCTAGCCAGGAAAATGCACAAAAATGAACCCAATAACCAGGAAAGTGAGGAAAAACAATCAAAATTGTCAAGAAAATAGAGTATAATATACAAAATTAGCAAAAGTAAGCAACAAAATGAACAAAAGTATACCAAATAATCATGAAAAAATAAATTATCCCAACTCATTTGCTTATTTTGCTCTTTTGTTTGTTTTCTTAGTTATTTTGTTCATTTTCAGTCTTTCTTGTGTGTATGTGTGTTGTTTCTGTTTGTGATTTTATGAGTCCGCTTGTCATTGTTGTTGCTTCTGTTCATTTTTCGGACTATGTTGTTCACTTTGCAGATCATTTTGCCACTTTTTATTCATTTTCTTAATTATTTTCTTCATGTTTTCCCTTTACAATTAATCATACAGAGACATTAGTCCATTTTCAGGTAGATGCAGAGTAAAAATGTCACCTCAAATTCCAAGAAACCACCCTTTTCCTTCCATAATCCACTCAGTGTCAGATTTTTATGCTTTAAATAACATCTGAAATTTGTAAAAAAAAAAAAAATACTTTTGGCATATTGATTACTTTCCTCTGCACTTTGAGGTTCCAGTCAGTGCAACGTAAAGTTGATGGCAGGTTTCCTTTTCCATCCACTGCAGGCGACGTGGCTCACTCTGACTGATCACATCATTAATTGCACCTGACTGTGGTTTTCACCACTGCAGGACCTGCTTTTGGACTGTTTCGACATCCCACGCCGGTTTAATATCCAACTCATTTCTGTAACATGCTTCAAAACAAAGCTGTGCTCTTATTTGTTTGCGTGTTACTGATGGTGGACAGTCGTCGAGCTGAGGAGTTCTCTGCACGGCGAGGTGAGTTAATGAGAGGAGCTTAAAGACTCAGCTGATGCTGTTTTCTGCACAATCAAAGCCTTTTTCTAAATTTAAGACATTTATTTTGCAATTTGGCATCAAAGGTGACGGGAGAGCTGCCTTTTGTAAGCTATACCAACTGAGAAAAAAGACTTAAGAGGTTTTGAAATTCTTTTTCTTTATGTTTGATTTTTTTTCCACTTCAGTACTGATCTTTGTCATATTTTTCTCCACTATCCTGACTTTTGAATTTTGTTAATTACTTTCTTTAAATTTGGATTATTTGATTTATTTTGGATTATTTGCTGTCATTTTTTATAATTATAGTTGTTGGTTTTCCTAGTTTCGTTTGTTTTGTTCAATTTTCTTGATTTTCTGTTGGATTTACTGTCTGTATAGCTGTGAGGGCTCAGCCTTGACTTGTGAAGCACCTAGAGATAATTGTCTAATTATTGGCGCTATAAAAATAAAATTGATTTGAAAATTGATTTTTCTGTACATTGTATTTTTTAAATGATTTAGTTTGATTTATTTACTGTCAGATATTTTTCATTTTCTTTGCTTTTTGATCATATTTTGAATTTCTAAAACCATGTTGAACTTTTTGTATTCTCTTTTTTTTTGGTCATTTGTTTATGCTTTTTTTTTTTTTTTTTTTTTTTTTCACGTAAGGTTAATTTTTTTTTTTTTTTTTAATTTAATATTAAGTCAAGTTTTTTTAA
>JAQQAE010015127.1:0-12151 GCA_029823295.1 Pseudamia nigra
CGAAACATTGGTTCATTTTCTGGCACAATCAGATGAACCCTGTGGAAGCTTCATGAAGCTTCATTTGCCCATCCCTAGTCTTTAATATTTATAAACTGCCTAAAGCAAGTAAACGTTTGGCGTGCTCGCGCTGCCGTGCGTCCTTCCCGGACGTGCCAACAGGTGACAGGAACGCAAAGCGCGCCCCCCGGTGTCCAACCCTTCTGCACTGCCCTGGGTCCTAATGCTGTCCCTGTTACACTTGTAAACTTAAAATTTCAATTTTAAAATGCTATTGGCTCATATTGGCAGGACTAA
The DNA here is from genome assembly GCA_029823295.1 of Pseudamia nigra. NCBI lineage: Eukaryota > Metazoa > Chordata > Actinopteri > Kurtiformes > Apogonidae > Pseudamia > Pseudamia nigra. The sequence continues at coordinate 298 of JAQQAE010015127.1, forward strand.
TCCACTTTAGTGTAACTGTGATTGGTTATGACTCGTGATGTGTCAGATCAGAAAAACTCTGACTGTTTTCTGGTGTGGATTTCTGACAGTTTTGACCAAGTTCATAGTTTCTGAGATTCTGTTTTACACCACAGAGTTTATATAAACCTCAAAATCCAAAAGAGATGGATTTTTGCAGTATGGGACATCTGCGTCATTCGGTAGTGGTTTTATATATTTATTCCCTTGCACATCAGCACTGATTGAACACAAACAGGCCGACTCTTTTGTACTCTTGTGTCTTGTTTTGATAACCAGAATTTACAAACCCACAGACTTTAATAACTCTGCATTTCACTGTTCTTGTACAATTAATAAAATATCACACACCTGTTAAAAATGCATTTTGTTATTGTATTTAATTTTCTTCATTATTTTGTCAAGTTGTTAATTCTGTTCATTTTGACTCTTTTGTTCATTTCTTACTTTTTTCATTTTGCTCATAGTTTCAAATCCTTATTACCTTGATTACAATGTTAAACTATAGTTTAAAAGGTGCTGTATTGTGAAAATCTATTTTTGGATTGTGAGGTTTATATAAAGTCTATGATGTAAGATGAAAGTTGTGAAAATACAAACTTGCTGAGAAATCCACAGGACAGAATGGACAGGAAAAATAAGCCATTTTGGGTTTTTGTGCCATAATAAGTCATAACCAATCACAGTCAAGCTTAATTACTAAAGTTCCACCCTCTTGAGAAAATAGAATTCTATATTTTAAACATCACAAATTGCAATCATATTCAAACAAAACTTTGCCACAGAAGCAACTGACAAGATTCCTGACAATTTTTGGAACAAAACTGTCCACGGAAAGTGCATTACTCTGTGGTCACCTTAGGAATGATCGGTGGTTCAACCAATCAGTGCGTTTCCTGGTGTGTGGCTGCAATAAAAAGATGTTCCTGGAAAGCAAGTATTAATCAAACCAATTGTTAATTTGCACCAAACACATAAAAATGTAAAGATATAAAATCAAGAGTTGCTACATGGGACCTTTAAACAAATGTTGACCTAATGTTTATGTAGTGCAGCATTTCAACACAAGAACCAGTTAAAGCACTCGTTGTAGCAATTTGACAATGAGAAAGATAAATCCACATGTAAATATTGAAGGGGATAAAATCTACACCAGTGCATGCATACTACGGCAAAAAGAATTATACTGTACCGTAGAAATAATCCATAACACAAGTGCTCGATAAGGAAGGTCACAAGTCACAGCTGGGATATAATATCTTTATTGTCCATTCGCACAGGCATACAGATCATATCCAGAGCCCTATGTCATTCCATCTGATATGAAGGGTGACTGACCCTTAGGTAAAAACTTTGGTCTGGTTCACACTTGTCAATGTAACAACACTAAACTACACACAATGACATGCTTAATGGCTGTCCGTCGAGAAGGTGCACCGCTGTAGTGAACCTTCGGAGGATGCGCTCACGACACGGCACAAGATGAGAGACTAATGACGCACACCAGCCCGGGGTGTGAGGGCAAAGGGTTTCTACTGTAGTGCTTCTCATTCAAAAATACATTTCATCCACAGGCAAACTATAAACCGCAGCTTACAGCCTCAAACATTCAAAACATTTTTACATCAACAGATATTAAAGAAATACTCCAACATAACAAAACCTTTCATGTGTCATACCAGCAACTGTGATTAGGTACAAATGTTTAACAGTCTACACTTGGTGCATATCGGTGCCTCTCATTAAAAAGAGTCTCTCCTCACTGGTGATAAAACTACTACAAATACAAATTATTAAAGCTGTACATTCTTAAAATGCATGAACTTTAATGCAACAAACTGAAACCTTTAAATAACTTGAATAAATAATAAACTACATAAAAAAACAAGCTGCATCTGACTAAGAAACCATAATTGTACAAAACATGCACTGCTTTGTGGTCAATACTAATACATTATTCTGCTGTGAAATCCCCGAGTTGGATTTCAGCATCAAAGGTAATGCAGCAATCCTCCAGACAGAGGTGAGGGCAAGAGGATTTACATTCTGACTAGATTCAAATATGCTCAGGAGAAAAGCAAAGAGTGCCGTGACAGTATATAGCAGTGAGCGGTGGGATATTTCAAACCGGTAGCAGGAGCGCTCCTCTCTGCAGATGTTGCACACAGTGAGGTGAACAGAAGGATGTGTGTGTGACAGAGCATGCTTGATGGATTTGTCCCTCTGTGCTGCATTTCAGCCCTCGGGCTTTTCATTTCAGATCCCCTTCGTCACCCTGGATGCTCTTTTTGATGCGCAGCAGGAGGGTTGTGTGCCACTGATCCAGACGGGAGATGGAGTCAAACTCTTTTACCTGAAGGTGGACAAAGGGACGGAGATGAGCCCTTTTACCCTGTACAGACCATCTGTCTTGGGCTTTAGCTGTGAGGGTTTTCTGATACAGTGACAAAATATGTGCATGTTAAACCTTGTGACTACCAGTCAAACGTTTGGCACACCTCTTTCAGTAAAAGAGGAATTATGTAGTAAACAAAAAAGCATCGTACACCCGAGAACGTGTTTGATATTTCAGATTGTCCGAAGTAGCCACTCTGATGACAGCTTTCACGAGAGATTCATGAGGTAGTCGGCTTTCATTTCACAGGTGCACCTTGTCAAGAATGAATCTGTGCCACTTCTTGTCTTCAGAATATGCTTTCAACTTCCAGTTGTCTTATGCAGAGGAGGGGTGGGCACAAAGCCAATAGTCCTGTTTGCACAACTGCAACTACTGTACAAATCCATACTATGGTAAGACGCACTCTGTCTACAGTTGTGGTAAACTTGCTTGCAGTTGATTGTTCGTGGTGGACCTGCATAAATAATTATACGGGCAACCTGGTACCGCTATGTTTGTTTTCAACTCTGTGACCTCGTGCATGAGGATGTAAGCCGAGTTGACTGGCAGGTCACCTTTCCAATGATTCACAGCAGACTGCAACAAACACCTGGCTACTGGCTGGTTTCCTGACAGACAAGGGGAAAACATGCAAACTCCACACAATAGGTCAATCAGAAAAATCTAAAGATCTCTGAATGTGTCCCAAGAAAGAAAGACCAAGTGCTATCTCTGCTGCAAAAGATAAGTTTATTAGAATTACCAGCCTCAGAAACCAGGAAGAGTCCTCATTAGGATCAGTTTCATCACACCATTTGATGGTTTTGGCAACTGCATCTGAGACACCTTCAAAATTAATTTCTAAAGTAAACATGGTCTGTCTTTTCTCCTTATGTAAGTCAGTGTTTCTTATGCAGTACTTGTAGCACCACTAATAAAGTACTGACCCTTTTTCTTTCCTTCCATTATACGAGACAACTGATGGACTAAATCACATGAAAATGGAATAAATTACATCTTTGTGAATAAGTTACTACTTTGTGAACCTGATGAGAGAATGTCATGAATATGCAAAGCTGTCATCAAAGTTAAATGTGGCTAAAATATAAAACATGTTCTTGATTCTTTCACACTTTTTCTTTACCACATGACTCCATACATGTTTTTCATCATTGGGGTGTTTTTGTTATTATTGCACAGTGTTGGAAATAATGAAAATACAGAAGAAACACTGAAAGACAAGGTCTGAGGACGGGATGGATGGATATGTGCCCTGAAAATACTACATCTTCAACCACAGAGGAATAAAAATCTTGATTCACATCAGGTTACTAATTAACATGCACAACACGGTCGAACAGTCTGCAACAGATTCAGATGAACATGTAGCGCAGCCGTCTACTTTTGTGTATACACAAGGGATTCAACAAAACCAGAAGAGCTGAAAACGGGAGGTTCCAGTGCTCGCAACAGTTCATTTTAAAACTTTACTTACTGCCTCTGTGAAAGCATCACTGTTCTGCTCCTCATGGGCCTCGAGAAGTTTCTGTTTAAACCGAAAAATCTAGGTTAGTGAACAGATAACAGGGACAAATGTAAGACGCAAGGATCTTACACTTCTTACCTTCAACAGTTTGCATTCTCTGGAGTCCGAAAACGCTGGGAACATCTCCTCGTACTTTTCAACAGCAATCTGCCGGAGATGGGATGTTAAAATTCTAGTGTTAAACATTCAAGTTTTTCCACATTAAATCCTGTGACTGGATCAATTCTATGAGCTCACTTTAGCGTTGAGTTCGTCGACAATGAAATGACAGAGGGAAGCTTTAAAGAAATACTCTTTGGCGCTGTATTTCAGCAACGGGTTGTCCATTGTGTTGGCTCCAACCTGGAAACAAGTCAAGCAAAATGTATTAGAAGTGTCAACTTACCTAGTCTGTGCACAGTCTCATACACACCTGTTCGTAGATCTCAATGGCCTTCTGGTACTGCTCCAACTGAGCACAGTAAGTCCCCACCTTTAGCAGACACTTGTTAGCAGAACTATTATGAAAATACAGAAAGACATTGAACACATTGCTAACTACAATACAAGTTCAAATACTGTATTAACAGCATAAAAATCAATTAATCCATTCCAGACTGAGGAGATCAAGCAATATTGACACAAATAGAGGCCTGTTAACTGTGCAAACTAAACGTTCTTAACTACATTCAGACTGCGAGTAAAGATGACCACGTTTTTTGTGCCCACATCTGGCTCAGATCTGTTTTTTCATGACAGGCAGGAAGTTTGCATGTGTTTCCCTAAATCAGATAAATTTTATATTTTTTGCAACATAGCTTTAAACAGTCAGAATTCATTCAAGATGAAAATTTGCCACAGACGTACAGTATCCACTATGGTATTTAAAACAAAACCTTTACAACACTGTATGTCACAAGTGCACCACACTTGGCTCAGATTCCACGTCCACACACCACCGCTACACATTAGCTGCATCTACTGCATCTACTTTGGTGACAGTAACGGTACCTGTTTGATTCTTCTCCTTTGTAGTAGTCTGCTGCTTGTTCATAATGTGCAATAGCCTTCACAAAAAGAAAAACAATCAATTCAGAATTCCTTAAGCAACAGCCCACGTGCCCTTCAATGGTATTAATATTATTCTCGTGCAGTGCATTTATGAGATGCAACGCGTATTTTCACATACCTTTTCGATATCCACCAGCTCAGACTCATAGATCTCTGCGATACTGATGTGATGTTTGGCTGCGATGGTGAATCTTCCCTGGAGGTGAAAACGGAATCATTATTAAACGGATCTGAGCACACGTAGTTTAGTTTAGAGTGTTGAGTTGAGTTCCGTTTGAGGAGAAGCCTATAGGCCGAGAGCAAAGGTTTTAGGGTTTATAAGTAATCCACAGCAATAACAAAGAGGTTTTCTGATAAAGAACTTGGTGGGAATATAGTTGCAATAAATAGAAATATGAGGATGGAGAACATGGCGGGGGGAGCATGATCATCAGCGTTTGATTGCTTCCAACTTCCAACTTCTCTGTACACATTATGACAAAATGTAGAATTTTTCTGTCAAAGTTTGACATGGAAAGGCACAGTTACAACACACATGGCCACTTTCTGTGTGAATCTTACCATGTCTGTGTATATATCGATGGCAGCATTTAAACACTTGATTGCCTCTTTTAGCAGCATAAAGGGAAGACGAGCAAACAGACAGTGCAAAAGTTAGTTTAGATAAAAGCTGACACACTCATAAGCACATTCTGCAATATCAGTGTACAGGGGATGTTAATTCAACGGGGTGAAATGAGTGGACAGGTACAGAGAGACTACAAAGATATTTAAACCCTGCAGATGTTACACAACTGCAGTTCTCAAAATTATTTCTACAGACCAAATACCTCAGTCAGTGCCATCCCCCAGTTCAGTGCATCTACATATGCAATGTTAAACAAGGCCACGCAGAACAAAGAGTGCTATAAATCAAGCTGCAGAGGACACTATCCAATTAAAGGGGCATAATCTTTCAGTCACTTGCTCTATTAACATAAAAACATTTTAAATTGTAAGCTCTGCCTCAGTACAAACCACAGGATGTTACTAGCTTTTCCACAAGTACACACTTCTGATTTGCTGTCTACAGGAATCCTCTACTTTTCACTTCACCACCTTTCTGCTGCAGTTTTAGTGGAAACATTCTAACTATTAAATGTTTTAATCATGATCAAGCATTATATGTACATTAGGTAGGAATTTGCACATTTGCATCGGGAAAAAAAATCAGGGAGGCGATAGTTTGAAAAGAAATTTAAGTTGAGTTGAGGTTTAAAGTTGAGCCCAGTCTCACCATTGGGGTCAGACTTCTTGTACGCGTTTCCGGCATCGATGAAACTGGTGGCACAGTCGTGTTTGTTCTGCAGCTGCATATGGAGACGTGCAGCTTTGCAAAATGCACCCCCAGCGGCTGTTAAAACAGGCAAATACGAGCACAGAAAGTTTCAAGTACAAACTTTGCTTTCAGCTCACACTAGAATGTATGCATAATGCCACCTTTTTACTTGAGGCAACTTTAAAAAATGCTGTGTTTTGCAGTTACAGAGCCAAATGGCACCACTGACTCCTACAACCCCTCAAGTGTGCTAAGATGGTTAAGATGGTTACAGGGGAAAATAGCTTATCGCACCGCTCCAGTTCTTGGCCATCTTAAACATGTTGGCTGCTCTGCAGTACATCTCACACGCCTCTTCGACTTTGTGATGTCCTCTAGACAAAGAAAGAACAAACAAAGAAAAGATACTGATTTTCATACAGGGTCAATAACACACTCATGTTAATGAAGTTTGTTCCTGAATCCAATAAATAAATAAGGAAGCGAGCTGGATAATGAACTGAGCAGATGCATTTTCCAGAACAGGTTCAGAATGGGTGGGTTGCTTTGAATAGACATCTCTGTGCAGACGTTATACAGTACATGTCCAAATTGTTGACTCTTACAAATATTCAGGAACTGTGTTTGACTCCAAATTTAAATTTGACATAAACACAGAGTCAACTGTGAAGTGGGGATGACAAGGAAAGATCAGTTCTTTTCGAGTGCATACACTTATCGTGTGTATGGTATATACTGTTCATAAATTGAGAGTTTGCTTGCAGCTGTTTGTCTTTAAAGAGGAGGAACAGCCTCAATCTAGTCAAGTCTGTTCCAAAATCATACTCCAGCAAAGAGACTTATACTTTCTTCAGAAAAACATTCAGTCCAAAAAGCTAAAAGTATCATCAACCATCAAAACTGTATCCTGTCTAATAAATTAATGCCATCAGGGTGTTATTATAAAGGTGCTCTCCCTAAAGACCAACCATTATTTGAAGTATTTAATTCCTTCATCCATTAAGCTGCTTAATGTTGAATACTCTCTCCTCACTGATCTCACTTCTTTTCAAATTAGTATTCCCGTATTTCTCTTATTTATTTACTATTATTTATTCAGTGACTTGCACAATGACTTACACTTATACAGTATACCATTCTCTACCCCTACTTACTGTAAATGCGCTGTACAAATGGGGGTAATGTATGAGTATGGTAGACTGTGAAAACTGGATTGCCGTTTTGGAGACAAGTAAACATTTTTTTTTCTAATTCTGATCTGATTCTGATGTCCAGGAAAACACGTTCAGAAGTTAACCTCTGGATGAAGAACTTCTCAACTGTAGTTCTAACAATACTCTAGCAATTCAATCATGTCAGGGGATTACACTGCTGCACAGTCAGCCTCAAATTATCAATATTAAGCCTGCAGTGCAAGTGTCAACATGCACCGTTACAGCTGACTCATAACATCTGGGACACAGCAACAAAAAGTCACACTACAGACTAGGGACAAGGAGCAAACAGGGAAAACAACAATACAGTACAGGTTTACATGTCGTTATTTTGCATAGAAAAGGTTTAGGGTTAATGACTGGATTAATGGACTTTGCTAGAATGACTGAAACGCTGTGTTTGGGTTTTTATAGAGGAAGCTTTTGACATAAACAGACTTTGAGACTCACTCTTGGAATAAAACCCTGTAAAATAGAAAATCGAACGATTGAGTCATTACCTGCAAAAGCCAACTGAAAGCAGCTGGTGATCTCTGGATTTAAAAAGCTCGAAGGAGACAGTGTCATCTCATTTTTTTGTTTGTTTACAGCCATTACAACCCACTGCGTAGCATAACACTGGAAAATCGTGATCTGCTTGCTTGTTTACAATAATGATGACAGCTCATTTAGGTTTGTCATGTTAAAAGCAGTAAAAACTAAACGTCCCGGGCTGATTTGGATACATTTCTACAATATGGGACTTAATAAAAACAAACTGCTCATGTGGGATCAGGCTGCGTGCCAACTTTGCTGCTTGCTAGCTGTTTATTCTTTGGTGCAGTGCTGTCTTACCCTCCAAACATCCCTCCCAAAAAAGAACCAGAGGACTTGACTTTTTTGTCCGCGTCAGCCATTAGTTGAATCGCTTCCTTCTCTTTCCCGGAGTTGTCCATTTTCGCCCTGTTTTTTTTGGAAGAAACTTCTACTTGGGCAGAAAATATCCGCAGGACTGTAGACAGTAAGGATTACAGTCGAAGGTTTTACCAAGCATAGGCGTGCGTCAGCTAGTGGCTTAACCGTGCCCCGAGGTGTCATGGGAGTTTGAGTTCAGTTTGAGGCAGGTGCAGTTGGCTAAATGGCAGAATGAACTACTACTCCCAGAAAAACACGGAGCTGGTTTTATAGCTTATGTTACGTAACAGCTGGAAGCAAAAATGCAATTGTAAAAAAAAATAATAATTTCAGGTTCAGGTAACATTGTCGTTCTTTAAGTTGGCGTAATAGCAAATAACATTTTTATATACAATTCAAAAATTAATACAGTGAGTGTGCGTTGCTTATTTGTACAGCAGATGGCGCAAAAACATTACAGCTGGTCGGGAGCAGGTACAAAAATAATCGACACAAAAATGGTATTTCTTTGGGACCCAAAATTTTGGGGGAAAAAAATCATCATAAACTGCCATAATATATAAATGTCTTTTAACTTTCAACTGGAATTGATATAGAAGACGGAGGAGAGCAAAAGAAAAAAAAAAGAGGAAAACGATGAGGAAATGAAAAAGAAACAGATATAAAATCTTCTTCTTCTTTCGGCTGCTCCACTCAGTGTTAGGGTTAGGGTCAGGGGTCACCACAGCGAAATACCAATGATCCGCATGTTTGATCTGACATAGGTTTTTTACGTCAGATGCCCTTCCTGACACAACCCTCACAACAAGGGACAAACACAGATATAAAATAATATACAAATAATGATCAAATTAATGCACAGAATGACCAAACTGAGGGGGAAAATGTCCAAAGTATCCCTCTAAATTAAGAAAAATGCACAATGAAGAAGTTGAATAAAAATGAACAAAATAATTGAAAAAAATAATCAAAAAATCAAGAAAAAAAGAACGAATAAAAATGCTAAACACATGGGCAACACAATACATTTTGGATCCAAACTTCAAGTTTGACAAAGGCAGTCTCATGGTATTATTTGACCTGTGATTTTCCTATTACTGTCATATATTCATGTATGTACTCTTAAGCAGATTTACTTAGAATTCAGTATATAAAATGCACTGGAAATATATACACATATATATATATGATAAAATTAACACCTAGACTGAAATGTAAAATGTAAATAAGAAACTAAAACTTGTCTTTTGAAATAAATATTAAAAACACACTTTACCTTTACCTTCACTATGATTTTTACTGACTTGTGATGTCAAAATGACAAAAAAATCAAAAAGCCTTGTTGTTTTAATTGTTGTCCATCTTGGTATGTGCATTTCTCAGGACTGGTAGAACCGAGCAAGTTCATATTTTCACAATTTTTATTTTACATCACCAACTGTATAGAAATCCATAAACTCGAAAATGATTTATTTTCACAGTATGGGACCTTTAATTGTATATGCTAAATACTCATATGTCATTATATTATATTTTAATAAACTTAGACAAGGATAATGCATCTTTCATAGGCCTGGGTGTGTGTTTACAGTTTAACAATTGTGCATAGTCACCAAAACGAGACTGACACACATAAATCAATCAAACGGCCTCCCTCAGTGTTAAGCATACATGCCTCAGAAACTGTGTTCAGGTAAAATGTTACTTTAAAATGATGGTGACTCAAGTAGAAGTACCCTTTCAAAAAAATGCTTGAGTAAGAGTAAAAAAAAGTATCTCATTAAAACCTACCCAAGAACAAAGAGACTTATTACATCCAAATATATTGTATTTGTACAGGATATGTGTCCTACAGGTTAGGTGATAAAAATGTAAAGTGTTCATTAGTACCATTGATAAAGTGACATATGCACCTGAGTTCAAAAAGATTATGTTAAACACTTTGTTTTCAAACTCTGAGAAAAAACACATTTTGTTGCTTAGTTTGTTTATTTAATTAATTTACTTGATTATTTAATTCTTTTTGTTTCATTATTTGCTTAAATTGTTGATTTTATAGTTCAATTTTGTTGGTTACGTACATTATGCATGCTTTTTAAAATTTTGTTCATATTTGTTGATTTCTACCATTTTGGGTTGGAACTATAATTTAATTCTTCTTTGTCATTTGGAAGAAAATAGAGCGCGTGTGAAAACAGTTCATAAACATGGCTCCTATTCACTAAGGTGTGTGTGCAGCCAAAAGAAATAAGTACAAGTACTTGTTTCATCACAAATGCAATTGAGAGTGAAAAATATGCATGGAGTAAAACTATTCAGTTCATTTCTGAGAAAAAAAAACTTCCAAGTACCTGTAACAGAATGCTAAATATTAGAATATTTACAATATTTGACAATATTTAGTGTATTTCTTTTGGCACATTATGTAATAAAAAGTGTTCATCAGTGTCTTGTTTTAAATTTTACATCAAGGACTTTATACTGTTCAAAAACGGGAGAAACGTAATTTCATTTTTTTCTGTGCTGCTTGCGGTTGGAAAAATGACAACGCATTCTATTCCATTATATGAACCTTAAATCTCAGTAAAGATGGAATTTTACAGCTCTTACAAGTTACATAATAAATCAGTGGTAAAGTTCATTCTGATAAAACACCAGCCAATAAAGTTAACAGTTTATCATGTAAGAAAACCAGCATTGTCATCAATGCCAACCACTGAGTGTGTTATCAAATGACTCATGATGACTACAGGTGTGTATCACAGCCAGCTTCTGCCGATAGGTTTAATCATTGTTAAAGTTTCATGCTGCGCTGGCATTTCATCAGTGTTGTGTAACTGCATAAACTATCAGAACCACCAGGTGCAATTACAGGGTGTGAATGTTTGCATGACAAGGGTTCAACCTCAATTCCATCACTGAATGAAAGTTAAACTGTAAAATTACACTATTCATTTGTTGGTTTATATTCAATCCATAACCCTTCATTAAAAAAAATAACTTTAAAGGCACTAGTCAAATATAAAACTTAACATAAAACACCATTATGAACACAGTTAGAATCCCGTATACTTTGCAGTAGTGTCATTCCATATTACAACATAAGTGCAAAGCAACTAGTGCCAGAACTGTTAATATTGATATTGCGTTAAAAGTTGTATTACACTGAGGCAAAAAAGTATTTATTCAGCCACCAATTGTGCAAGTTCTCCCACTTAAAAATATGACAGAGGCCTGTAATTTTCATCACAGGTTCACTTCAACTATGAGAGACAAAATGAGAAAAAAAAAAAAAAAAATCAATTTTCTGGATTTTCACCATTTTGTGGATCGAGGAAATGGTGTCCTTTGACAGCTCTCTGGTCTTGGCCATAGTGGAGTTTGGAGTGTGACTGTTTGAGGTTGTGGACATGTGTCTTTTATACTGATAACGAGTT
>JAQQAE010015128.1:0-12151 GCA_029823295.1 Pseudamia nigra
TGAGGGCGAAACACCCCCCCCCCGGCTAGACGGGACAAAATTTGGCCGATTTTACTTCTTCATAATCAGAAAATTTCATTGGTAGAAGCGTTCGATACCTGAGGTTCCACTGCATTTTCCTTCAGCTTTTACTCAGGACCTGGTACATGAACTTGAATAAAATAAAAAATTGATATTTATTGTGATCAGCGCTGTCTTCAAAACGCCACCAGCCATTTTCATAAATGCGATGCTCTCTACATTTTGTAACTGAAGGGACGCGTCGACCCTCACCTCCTCTTGTGTTCTGCAGGATTTCGGCCTGGACGTGGAGACGTTTCAGCACATGGTGGGTGACTGTCCTCAGGGCTTCCTGGAGCTGGCCTTTACCTGCTGCAACGTAAGACGGTCATGAAATCTGTCCGGCCTGTTTCTTTTGAGCCGTTTGCTTGTTGGACGTGATGTTACTGATCTGAACTAAGCTGCTTTTAGACGAGATCCATGCGGACGCGTGTCCTCTTGACTCTGCAATTAATGACTGACTGATGTGTAACTTTAAAGTCCAAGATATTCATAGATTCAGATTCTCATCGGATGCGGCTGTGGTTTGTTTTTAATGCACAGTACACCTTTTTATTTTTTAAAGTGATGTTGAGGAAGATTTTGATAGAATGATTCAAAACAGAATTCAATGATGTTCAAATCCTTTTCAACCTATACCTAGATATTTAATGTTTTTATTATGTTTAACATGTTCCATTAGAGCTGGGACAGGGTTATGTTCACCCCTGTGTTCCATCATCTTTTTATCAACCCTGAATAAGTTTTCAGGAACTGAGGACACCAATTGTTGAAGCTTTGCAGGTGAATTCTATCCTGTTGCCTCATGTGTGACTTCAGTGTCTCAACAGTCCAGGGTTTCTTGTCGTATTTTATGCTTCATGATGTGTCCCACATTTTCAATGGCAGACAGGTGTGGACCGCGGGGGGGTCAGTCGAGTACCCCCACTCTTTTATTATGAAGCCACGCTGTTGTAACGCATCCAGAATGTGTCTAGACATTCTCCTGCTGAAATAATCAGGGACGTCCCCGAAAAAGCTGTTGCTTGGATGCAGCATATGCTGCTCCAAAACCTGTTTGTACCTTTTTTAGCATTAATTGTTCCTTCACAGGTGTCACCCATGGGGGGCACTAACACCCCCCCACAATGCCATCACAGATACTGCTTTGAACTTTGTGCTGATGATCATCTGGATGGTCCTGGATTTTCCACTTTATCCCAGAGGACATGACGTCCATGATTTCCAAAAACGATAGTAAATGTGTTCTGGTCAGATCCACCTCGGATGAGCTCAGGTCATTTCCTTCACACAGTGATGTGGGTTTATAATGCAGTGCTGCCTGAGGGGTCAATGGTCATGACATTCAATGTTGGTTTTCTTACTTGCAGAGATTTCTCCAGATTCTCTGAATCTTTTGACGTTATGGATGTAGATGATGAAATCCATAAATTCCTTGTAATTGTATGTTAAATTGTTTTTAGAGCATTTGTTCACAGTTGTGTTGAACCACACCCTTGTGAACCACGGAGCCTTTCATGGATACTCCTTTTTATACCAGTCATGACACTCTCCTGTTTCCCAGAAACACCTGTGGAATGTTCCAAAGAGCTGTCTTTGAGCATTCCTCAACGTTCCCTGTCTTTTGTTGCCCCTGTCCCAGCTCTTCTGGAACACATCAAAGGATTAAACCAGTCACTTCAACAAATTCTATCAGAACATTAAATATCTTGTCTTTTGTAGTGGATTCAATTGAATATAGGTTGAAAAGGATTTGAAAATCATTGTATTCCGTTTGTTTTACACAACGTCCCAACTTCAATGGAATTGGGGGTTTTAGATCTTGTCTCAAATGCAGGAATGAAATTAATTTTGTATCTGAAAATGAACGGTCATAACTAAATGATCTGGTGTCACTACTTGTAGTTTGTTGAAGTTTCTGGTTAATTATCAGTGTGTGATGGTTAAAGTCTCCCTTTTTTTTTTTTTTTTTTTTTTTTTTTTTAAACACTTTCATTCCCAAATTAAAGATGGTTTGCACATCCTTATCCATATATCAGTTGTCTGGGTTTTTTTTTTTTTTTTAATCATTCTTTTTCCTTCTCACAGATGAGCGCAAAGCTGCGTCCGTCTTTTTGCCAGATCGTTGTGGAGCTGGAGAGGAGTCGGGCTGAGAGGAAGCGGGAGGATGCGGCGACTGTTAAAGGTGAGCCTCAATGAACAGAACACACGCCAAAGCACCTGCCCTCGCCTCCCACTTATCTGTATTTGGCATCATGTGTAGTAGCAGTAAATATGAAAATAATTGTCAAGGTCCTAAATTAACTCAAAGCTGGGAGTTGAGGCTGGTGTCGTGTGATGTCAGGCAGGGAAACGGTGCTGATGAGACCAGCAGACTGGCATCAGTTCAACCTTCTGCGGGTCTGCAGTTTGAACACACCTGGTCCAGCCTTCACCCCTAAACCAGGGCATCCACCTGGTCAGATGGGATCTAAAAAGTCAAATTTACCATCTTACAAGATTAAAAATGTAGATACTTTATTAACTGACTCTTTAGTGCACTTTACTGTCCAGACCAGGAGATCATGAACTTTTGTTTTCCTTTTAGTAGAATCACCATTTTTGTTGGAAATTATTTGGTGTGTGTGTGTGTGTGTGTGTGTGTGTGTGTGTGTGTGTGTGTGTGCGTGCAGCTAGTTAACATTTCAAACAAGCTACTCGCATGCTAAGAATCTCAGTATTAAACTAAACCTCTTCATCTGGTAAAGAATCTGTTTTAATCAGAACTTTTGAATCCATATATAAAACTCTTGCCTTCATCATATTAATGCTACACACTGTTAATTTTTGTGTTTTTAGTCGTTTCTCCAATCACTGGCCCCGTGCGTCTGCATCCCCTCAGTCTCCCATCGGGTCCTCGCCTCTCCCGCAGCAAATCCGACGTGCTCCACCCTCCAGAAACGCCCCCGTCCATGGCTCTGGCTCCTCCCGCTCGGGTCAACCCATTCTCCCAGAGAGAGGACCTGAAGGGCGGGAAGATCAAGCTGTTTGACACTCCCAGTAAGTCGGTCATCTCGCTGACTTTCACACTGCCACCTCCGCCGGACTCCTCCGACGGCGCTTCTGAGGCTGACGGCAGCGAGATGCCCCGGAGGCACCGCCGGTGTCACTCGCTGCCCTGCACGCCGCCGCCGCACCTCACATCCGCACCCAACACGGTCCTCACTGAGGACGAGGGGGACACTGTGAATGAGGATGCAAGTGAGGAAGAGAGACTATTGGGGGAGGAGAAGGAGAGGGGCAGCGGGTCTGGCCTGGTGGGGGACTCGGGTCTTCCTCTGTCTCTGGACCTGTTGGACGTGGAGAAGGACACGGCAGCGGACGGCGAGGACGGGGAGCCTATGGACTGCAGCAGCTCCCCAGACACACTGGACAGCACCTCCTCTCCTTGCTCCAAACTCTCCCCTCCTCCATCTCAGTTCTCGACCCCCCTTCAACCCACCATCCCTCCGCTCTCAAATGGCTGGGGTTCCGCGGTTTCCTGCGGGCCCCCGTGCCTGCCTTCCCTGTCCAACGTGGAAAACAACAACGTGGTTGTGAGCCTACCGCTGGGCTGTAACTCCTCCAATACAGACGCCACCCACACCACCAACAACAACGGGTACCACCCCCCAGCCAGCGACCCGGCTGGCTCCTCGCCGTTCAGCTCCGGCAGCGTCCCGTCTCTGGAACAGGAGGAGGTCGTCTCGTGTCCCGGCTGCTGCCTCGCCGGCCTCCGCTTCCCCTCAGTGTGTCTCCGAGCTCCACCTCGTAGAAACCCCTACAAGAACCTCAACGGCGACCACGCGGCCTCACACGGCCTGCTGTGTCCAGGACCCAAGGGGCTCCCGCCCTCCCCCACCCCCACAACCACCACCACCAGCCTGGAGCCGGGACTCACCCTGCCAGGGGCGCAGACATAAACCAAAAAAGAAAAAAAAAACATATGTAAGCTCTTCCCTGGAAACGAAGTGGGTCTCTTTAAAATTTGCACAGATTTTAATGCAGCAATACCTGACGTTTCCAAAGTCGCTGTACGTTTTGACAGAGGCAGATCTGGACCATACGAATGGACACGTTCAAGACGGTTTATGAATTACCAGGGCAAATGTCGACTCATTATGTTAACGCTGAGGTTTGGTCCCGAGTGCATGTTGAAGAAATCAATTAATTGTAAAAACATGTAAAAATGACATTAAAGCTTTAAAACAAAGACAAAATCAAAATGAAAGCCGCAACGTGACTTGAGATACAAAAAGGCAAATGTAAAAGATGAAAGTGACAGACATTTAAGACTCTGAAATAAAGATGGAAACGACCTGAAATAATTTTAGTTAAACTGATTTATATTGACTTAAATGAACATTTCAAAACTTAAAAAAAAAAAAAAAAAAAAAGCGTTCCAGCTCTTGTCCAGGGGAACCACTCTGATGTCCCACCTGGTCCAGCTCCACCTCTGTCTCCTCCAGAGCACCCTGTCTGCTGTAGACTGGTGGTGCAGCGCCCTCTGCTGGGCTCAGGGTGTCACTCCTCCTTTCCGTGCCTGCTTGATGTCTCTGAACTGTTTGGCATGGGAACACTCCGTCCCGGGCCCGGGTGGGTCCGTCCTGTAAATCTGCAGATGTAAAGATTCTTTGACTGATGCTGAGATGAGGAATGTTAAGCTAAGTATTAATGTTGCAAAGATTTTCTATGTTTGGTGCTGTTTGACTGAACTGCTATAAGGTCTTTTTATTATCATGAGGTGTACTGTGCACTGTGGAGGCATGTGGATGTGCGTGTGCGGATGTGTATGTGTGTGTTGCTGTATGCCTGTGGATCGGCTCCTCCTTGCCTGGTGATGCACTTCAAATGTCTTATTCTTGTTCATGAGGAAAATATTGCTCTCTTTTGGAATGACTGGTCCAAGACCTGCTTATGACATGTACAGATTCTTATTTAAAGATATTGAATAAAAACAGAATGTACGGATGCTTTTTGGTCTGGTCAGTTATTTCCACCACGTTAAGTCAGAAAAGGCTGAATGCCTTTTTTTTTTTTTTAAATTAAAATTGTTGCATATATAGTGGAACCCTGGGTTACGAAAGTAATCAGTTTTGGGATCAAGCTCATGAAATGAAAAACTTGAGCCAGGCCCGGTTTTCCCATAAGAATACATGTAAAAACCAATTAATCCGTTCCAAGACACAAGAAAACTCCCACACAATTCATAATTTTTAAATTTTTTTAAATTCACTGATTTTGGCCACACTTTAATCATCATCCATCATTACTTTCAGTAGGCAATGATCTTTTGCTAAAATAGCGACTCCAAAGGGGTTTTGCCTCAGCCTTCTCCTTAAAATGTTATGACAATGGGTGACATGGGTACATGGATTGTTCCTTTTTATAATTCTAATGACTTGTATCTTAAACTACTCAAGTAGTGAGTAACTTCATAATGTGGAATGTGCGTATTACAGCCTAATGTATTGCTTTTAAACATTTTATTTTGTTCTGCCCTTAAAAATTTTGATCATTTCGTTGCACATTTCATTTGATTTTTGTGGGTAATTTCCTTGTTAATCATTTTGTAATTCATTTTTTTTGTTTTAATTTCCTTTTCATTTTCTCATTTTCATTTAGTTGACATATTTAGTCATTTGAATTTTTTGTGGGTTATTTTGTTCAATTTTCTGTCTTAATTTTTGCTCATTTTGCATTGATTTTTGTTGGGCTTTTTTGTTCATTTAGTATTTAATTCATTTTTGGAAATTTGTTAATTTGCCTTATTTTTCATTTTGGTTAACATTGTGGGTAAATGTATTCATTATTTTGCCATTTTTTTTTCTTTTTTTTCATTTTATTGATTCTCATTTTGTGTTCATTTTAATTCAGATGATGTGATATTTTAATTTGTGTGAATTATTTTGTTTGCTTGAGTGCCTATTTTGTTCAATTTTACTCATTTTTATTTATTTTTTTCTTTTTCTTTCCCATCTCGTCTGTCCACTATTACACCATGTGTCTGTAATGGTTTTAGTCTATAAGTCGATTACAGCCTCTCCTCTCTCACCAAATCTCTGCCCTTCAATGAAATCCCCCTCACTGCCCCCAGTCAGTCCTGCTTCCTCTGTGGACGGGACGGGTGCTGCACCTCTGAGGGGAACTGGTTGCCATGGCGACACCAGGTATGGGTGGGGTCTGAGTCAGAGCATTGCTGGGGTCATGGGTCACCATCATCATCAGCACTGGTGAGTAGTCGGTCAGTTTCATGAAACGCTTTTTGAGGTTAGGAATAAATCGGTTATTCTAATCACTTATTATGAAACTTTTTTGTTTTGTTCATTTTTCTTACTTTGATCTTTTAGTTTTCATTTTATTCCATCTTTTACATCCTCTCTGACTTTTCTGCCATTTTCATCCCTTTGTGTTATTTTGAAGTTTTCATGCCATTCTCATCTTTTTGCATCTTTTGTCTTTTTGGGGGGAGGGGTTACATCGTTTGCATCTTTTGCTACTAAATTAAAACCGCTACCATAAAAGTTGGGCCCTTTTAAACTTGAACAAAAGAATGGTTTGACATTTGTGATAGTAATATGGACTAATACAAACATTTCATGCGTAGTGTCCACTGTACTACTCTACAAAGGCAAATGAACAGTAAGACGTGATGTTAAATTTAGAGTAATTACAAAATTAAGGCTAAAAGATGCAATAAGTTAGAGTATTTTCACTTAACCTCAACAAAATAATCTGGTACCAAACGGTAAGGAAAATGACTAAAAGTGAACAAAATCAGAAGAAAAATAGTTATTCATGCAAACTCAAGCCACAGTATTTGACCTTTTATATAAACCACTATAATACAAAAATATTATACAAATTGTGTGGTTGATTAATAATTTTGTTTTGATACATTATCAAATAGTAACCAAAGCAGAAGAATGTATTTCACTGAACTGATGCCCTGGTGGACATGATGTAACAATTTTCAACCAACATCTCGCTCACAAGATTTTAAAGATGGTTTAGAACGAACCACACGTTTATGTCTGTAGGATCCAGCTTTAATATTAGGCTTGTGAATTGAGCTACTTCCATAAAATAACTCAATTATACCATGACTTGAATCTTTTTTCCATCTGGTTATGTGTGTGTTGGTGTTTTGGTGTCGACTGAGTTCATCTGTTACATGGTGCTGGAACCACTGGACTGGCGTTGCCTCCTGCGGTGGGATTGTCCCCACGTCAGCCTGGGGCTGGATCCATCATGCTTTGGATCAGATTAGAACAGATGTTACACACCATTTTAGTCCACGTCGCATATGAAAATGAGGAACACAGGTGGGATCCACCAAACTCTGCAGACGTACGTGATCCATCAGTGTTCACGTGGTGTGTGTTTCCTCTCGCCAGTCGTTCACTCCAACGTTGCTGTGGCTCTATTTGTCAGTGTGATGAGTCAGAGGACGCGTGAGGAATCTGAACTGACCGAGTGTCAAACTCCAATGGAGGAGAAACAGTTTATCAGACAGCTCCACGTCCATGTCCACTGATTCAGAGTGGGATCTAAATGTGGCTGTGGTTTCTTCTCTTCTCGGTTTTGTGATGTGCTCCAGTGCCACTCGGCAGCCAAGTCCAAACCCCAGCTTCAGCATGTTCATAAACAAGAGCTGAGGAAACTTCTGCCCAACTACCTCCCACCAACCCCCCAGACTTTTTCCAAGGACTGGAGAGCTCGCTTTGATGACGGCTGTATCATTTGGAGACTACATGCTGTATGTTGAGTTTAGATAACAATATGTGCAATTTGATCAACCTTTGTCAATTAATCTCAAGATTTTGGTCTGTGTTGCATGTTGTGTGACTCTCATATTTGTTCTCCATAGGCACTATGAATAGAACCTCTACGATAAATCAGGTGTATGGGGAGGTGCGCTACTCGTCTTGAGGGGCCTGAGAGGATGGAAACCAGTGTGGATTTATAGGATCAGATTATTTTTGATGCACTAGATCAGGGCTCTGCAATCTTTTCAATCTAAAGAGCCATTTGTGGACAAACAATAAAATGTATGTGTCGAGAGCTGCAAAAAATATCTGAACCATTTATGGAGCACATTTTAAAACCAATTTGTTTCTTATTTTGTTGGTTTCTGCTCATCTTGTCGATTCATTTATTCATTTTTGTTCCTTTTTCTTCATCTTGGTGATTCCTTTTGTGACATTTGTTAAAGATTTTGGTAATTTTATTGAACATTTAGTTAATTTTTAATTTCATTTAGGGAAATTTATTATTTGTCATTTCTTGTTCATTATTTAGCTTTTTTGGGTCATTTTCTAATTTTTCAGCCATATTTTTTGGTTGCATTAATTGTTTTGTTCATGTTTAATAGTAATATAACTCTTGACTATTTGGTCCATTTTTTTTCCAGTTTTGTGTATTTTTTTGTAATTCGGGGCCATGTGTTGATTTGGCTCTCTGAAGCCTAGGTGGTGGCAAGGAGGAAGGCTCGTGCCCATTTGCTTGGTTAAATCCAGGTGGTGACCTTTTTTTTGGCCAGGCAGTGTGCATTTTTTTGTCACAACTGTAAAGAGTAAAAAGGAAGTCAGGCGTACATTTGATGGGGAAAACGACTCAAGTCCATGTAAAGGAGTAAATGTACTTGCAGTAGATCCTGTGAACGCTGTGCGACCTCCGTCAGTGGACTCTCCAGGACCTCGTCGTAGCTCTGAAATGTTTCTGACTCACAGTTGCCCCATCGCTGTGATGCTGCCTCTTTACCCGTGACTGACACCTCACTGCAGGCAACATCTCCCCATCTCGCTCTGCCTTCTGTGCTGCTGGTGTTGCATTCTTTCCGCTACATTGACGAGCCCTTGGGAGGGGGGAGGGGGTTTGGATGTTCATCAGTGTTTGTTTCCCCTTCTACCTGTTCCAGAGTCCACACAGATCTGGGGGGTTATCCAAAGAGCCGCATCCAGGCCAGTACTTACTACGGCCTCGATTCATCAGCACAGTGAGGACATTGTGGAGACGTGAGTCATGAGCTAAACACGGAGCTGGAATGAGCACCTGAAGAGTGGAGCTGTGAGGGGGCTGATGGTCAACAGGGCGACGGTGAAGAGGAACGTGATGCTGAGGTGTACTGGTACAGCATGCCATGTGAAGATGGTGTAGAAGAAAACTCTGACACTGCCTTTAGTTATATAAAAAAGGTTTTATTATAACAGACTGCATCATACAGGTTCACGAAAACCTGCAGAGACCTCGGGTCATTAGCCCAGACTTGGTAAGAAGATGACCCCTAAAACGTATGTTTAAACAATACCAAACCTCCCTTGTTCTTTTTTGGGGCAATTAACAGCTGTTTGTGTCATAAGCATATCGCCCTAAGGAAATAATTTAAACATACACAAACCCCCAGTGATGACACAAAGGTCAGACTTGTGACCCTCACGTGACCTGTCTACTCCATACAGACTTCTTCTCCAGGCAATAATCCACTACAATGCACAGTAAACCAAAATCAACAAAATGATGTGTAAAAAAAAAAAAAAGAACAAAATATTAAAACAGCCCTGAGAGCACAGAGGTCCTCACCATTTTCATTTACATCCAGATAAACTAAATAAGTTCAATTCGACTTCTCTGCTCATTTTAACTTCATTTTCTCACTTGTTTCGTTTAATTCAATTGTTTATTTTCTTCAGTTTCTTTATTGTGTTCACTTTTGCACAAAGGTTTCATTATTTTGTTACAATCCAGTTTGTGTAGGTGTGGTTTCAGCTAGGGTTTCACTGATATATGACATTTTGGAGGATGTGGGCATGGTTTGTGAACTTTCTCCCCGATTAGCCTGCATTAGACACAGCTGTGCTGGATACGAGCTGATAAAGCAGCCAATGTGACGCCGCTGTGGGACGGACCACATGGGAGGGAACCGAGCCAAAGTGAATCAAACTTTTAAGAGCACGCTAACACTTTTATATATACTATATTCACCTTAAAAAACTGAACGACAACCAAGACACCAAAGAGCAGGTTGGTTGTTCCATTAAAACAAAGTACACGACACTTCATTTTTCTTCATTATTTTGGTATGTTTTTGCTCATTTTACTTATTTAATTCTTTTCTCAATCAATCACTTTCTTCATTATTTTGTTCAATTTTGCCCATGTTCTTGACTATTTTGTTTTTCATCATTTTTCTGGTCATTTGGTTCATTTTTGTGTATTTTCTTGGTAAGTTTATTTTCTTCAGTTTCTTGTTGGTTTCTTAATTTTTGTTCATTTTCTTGAGTATCCTGCTTATTTTTAATCCATTTTCTCCAATCCCATTTTAATTTTTGTTAATTTCATTATTTTGCTCATTTTGTTTTTCATTATCTTTGTCATTTCTGTTCACGTTCCAGATTATTTGCTTAAATTTCACTAAATTTTCTGGTTATTTTTTGATTTCCTTGCTTATTTTATTCCTTTTTGTTGATTTTTCTTGATTATTTGGTATATTTTTGCTCCACTCATGTTGTTGCTTATTTTGCACATTTTGTTTTCTTGGTCATTTTTCTTCACTCTCTTCATTATTTTGTTCATTTTTGCACATTTCACTGCTCATTTTCTTAATTATTTGGTATAATTTCACTAATTTTAACTATTTTGTTATTTATTGGTTCATTCTATTACATTTTTATTCATTTGCTTTTAATTACTTTATTATGTTAGTCTTTTTTTCCCCCTCTTCCATTAAAAGAACTTTGTAGTTTATGTGGTCAGTTTCATTTCAATCCTGTTCACTATTTTCATTATTTTTGTTCATTTACTTGATTTTCTTTGATTAGTCCTTTTGTTCATATTTTTAATATTGTTAAATCTTGATTATTTACTTACTTTATTCACATTGTGGAGCGTTTTATTAATTTTTGTCAGATTAGTTTTGTGCTTATATTGTTTATGGAGAGAGGTTAAAGAGCCACAGGTTGCACAAGTGTCGGGTTATTCAAATCAGTGGTGAGTTAGTCGTACCGGTGACGGGTTAGTTGTATTTAATTTAAGCCGACTGCTGTTCACTGCATCCTTCCAGGCCACAGAAGCACAGTCCTCACATCAGAGCTGTTGTTATCTGGACAAACGTATACTTTCATATTTTCTTCCTCGTCTCTGGGTGTTTGACAGGAAATGCTGAGTCACTGATTTGCTGACTCACCATCTCTGGGGGGGTTCGCCTCGTTTCCACCCCCTGCGTGGACACTGTCCACACATGGTCAGTGATGCTCAATTAAGAAACATATTGCGTGCAGTAAACAGTGGACGGCAGCTCACACCATGAAAAACACAGGGATCTGTTTAAACGTGGGGGTGTTTTATTTGGCCATACAAGTCATTCAATAATTAATATACATGAAATATACAGAAGCAAACAAAGATGTCCATGTTTTGCCGCGTTGCAGTAAAGGTTGGCAGTGCATTCTTGGCCTTTTGTTTCTAACAATGTCTTTGAATCTGTCGTCCTCCTCGTCACTCATGGCATGAGTCGGGTCCACGTCGTCCCCTGGCGTGTCCCTGCTGCCCACGTCCACGGTCCGTTCATCTGCGCCAGTACTGGACACAAAGCAACATACAGCCTTACATGTGGGTTTGAACATGGACGTTTCACAGGGTTTTACATTGCATCACATGGTCATCAGGGTCATTTCTTGCATTGCTGGTGAATTCAAACAACGGTGTCTGAAGAGTGTAAATGCTGGATCTCCTCTGTCCGTTTATCATGGTGTGTTTGTATTTGTTGTGAATTTTGTATCAAATAGAACGCCTTCATGGCCAGGTCTCCCTGATGAAGAGATTCTCTATCGCTATCTACAGACGTGGACAAAATTGTTGGTACCAGTGTGTTAATGCCACAAAAACCCACAATGGTCACAGAAATAACTTGAATCTGACAAAAGTAATAATAAATTAAAATTTTATGGAAATTAACCAATGAAAATCAGACATTGCTTTTGAATTGTAGTTCAACAGAATTAAAAATTTCTAGGGTACCATCATTTTTGTCCAGGCCTGTTTTGTGAGTTTGTTTTTTAAAATAATTCTGTTG
>JAQQAE010015129.1:0-12150 GCA_029823295.1 Pseudamia nigra
CATACTTTATATGGGAGTTTGTCGTGGGTCCAGAACGGATGAATTGATTTTACATGTATTTTTATGGAAAAAGTTGCATCGGACAACAATTGATTCGGATAAAGGCCGTGATGCCGGAACGGATTGTCGTTGTTATCCGAGGCACCACTGTACACACTTTGCAGTTGTGTTCTTCTAAATGTGAAAATTTGATGTTTTACTTTGCTTATTGTGGTGGGTGTAATAATATGTAATCATGAAAACTAATCATTCCTACATTTAAACCTTCCACTTGTGGACTGTCTGGGATGAGGTGTAAATTTGCTTGTTAGATTTTATTAATGTTTGTATGACTGAAACTCCAGCTCGGAAATTACCCGTTGGGTTTCCATCTGTACCATATTTTACTGCAGCACCCTTTTGGAGTAAATGGGCTTTTTGACTGAGTGAGCAGCCAAGGAAAAATGTACATGGTGGATTTAATTATATGATGTAAATGCAGAGGAAGGAACTGTGCAAGGTAAGCAGATGATTTGTTCGACTTAATGCTCGGAAAATGGTTCTTTTGTGCAGCTTTTCTACTCCATTTGGGCCGGGAGGTTTTGATGTGTGGAGGTTTGTGTCGGGTGTGTAAATGGGTGTGTTGTACAGTATCTTGACAGGTTCCATTACAGTAAAAATATGGAAATGAAAAACACTTGATTCCCATGGCCTCTGACTGTTCAAGCTCTTCCACATAATCCTCGAAATCTCAAGTATAAGTGAGTTGTTTGCTTTTAAATACTCTTCTTGATTGACTGATTGTTTTAGTCTCACATTCTTTCTTTTTAACCTCCCTTTGCCCTCATTTCTCACAGACAATTTCCGACTTTCTTAATCTGTCTTCGGTTTATTTCTGTAACTAAACATGCGATCCATCACTCAAACCAGTGCAATATAATACAGTCGGTCTGAACTCGCTGCATTGTCCTGCACTGATTTAAAAAGCGCAGGCCAAAGAAAAGCCTCTAGGCTAAATTTGGCAAACCGCAGGAATTTACTGGCCTTCCCAGCAGTTCAGTGGACGGATAAGACCGCAGTGTGTTTTCATTTTATTTCAGGAGTGATACTTTATGAGCATTTTAACAAGGCCAGCTGTTGGTATGAATGGAACCCACACAGATGTAACCCACTGCTGTATTTTCCTCCTAATTAAGACATCAATGAAGATATAGCACTTAACTGATTTTTGGTCGTTCACGGTGACAGGTATGAGGTATACTTCTTATAGAGATGCATTGATTGCAATTTTTCCCAGTCTGATTGTATTTCTTTCTGAGATAAATTATGACAAACACCGACGATGATTGTGATAAATTCTCCTGTATCTTAATGATGACACTGTTAACCCTTTTATGCATGAATTATTAAAAAACTGGACATAAAACATTTTCACTCTTTTGGTACTTAAAGCTATCTTGAAAATAATGCCATTTTACATGTAGTACTGGTTGAAAATGTTTAAATTGTGTCCATCAGGTCAGTTCAGTGAAGTGCCACTGTAATTATGCTTTAGTTACTGGTTGATGATTTCTAAATAAATCATAAATCAACCATGCAATTTGAACGTTTTGTTTTTGTTAATTTTTAAAAAATCATTTGCCAGACTGTTTCGTTGTTTTTTTTTTCATCTTTTTGTATCTGATTTGGTTCATTTACTTGATTGTTTTTCTCATTTTGTTCTTTTTTTGTACCTAATTTGGTTCCTTTTTTGATTGTTTTGCTCGTTTTGTTCTTTTTTGTATCTAATTTAGTTCATTTTCTTGATTGTTTTGTTCATTTCGCTCTGATTTTGTTCACTTTTCTTTGATTGTTTTGTTCTTTTTTATTTTGTTCACTTTTATTCATTTTCCTTACTCTTGTACCTTTTACTTCTTATGTTACTCTTTTTCCTGATTATTTTGTTAATTTTAGTTCAGAATACTTACTGTCTTGGTGCGTTTTACTCTGCTTTTTTGCCTTAATTTTGTAATCACTGTAAATTTAACCTCACCTCGTTCCTGTCCAGTGTAGTGGTCACCATACGTGAAAGGGTTAAAGGTCCAGTACTGTGAAAATCCATCTTTAGTCGAGGGTTTATAAACTCTGATATAAAACAGCTGTGAAAGTGAAAGTATGAACTTGCTTAGGGCTGTCAGTCCTGAAAAATCCAGGCAAAACTTCCGACAACAGGGAAAAACACAATTAATAACCAATCATCATCCACACGAAAGGCATTTAGTCCTTCCCCTTGTTCAAAAGTCCACATTTTCATACGTCACAGATTAAAACCAGTCAAATTCAAGCTGAATTTAGCCCCACCCCCATGGGCATTTCCAGAAAATGTCCATGAAAAGGTCATTTTTGGGTGATTGTAGTAGCCAAGTCACCTTGGGAATGATCTGCTGTTCAACCAATTAAACACATTTAAATAAAATCGGTGCATGTGTGGCAGGGAAAAACCTGTTTCACTGGGCTTGACATGAAATATGCAAATTAGCAACATTTTAAGTTTGGAATCACACTGAATTGGTTCTAATGACAGGCTGGTTGCTGTCACATCTAGAATGTCTATCATTTTTGTCTGCAGTCAGTCACAATTTAGTTTTGTAGGTTGTCAAACCCTTCGCAAACTTGCCTCACATTTCTTCCACTTTCTGACTCACGGGAACTAAATCAAGAAGGGTTTGAGACACCTGTGCCAACTCTGTGAGGTTTGAATTTGTGGCGTGAATTTTTTGAACATGTTCAGAAGAAAAAGGAGAAAATCTCTCACAAATTCCATTTGCAGTTTGTTGCAAAAATATATCAACTCTTCCAGTGACATTTCTAAGTAATATTTGTCTGTCCCGAACCCAAGAATATTTAAGTAGCATTTCAAATGTAAAATCCCACTAAATGAACAGTTGCCAGATGCTCATCTCTTAACAAATAAGAGACAAAACATAAAGATCAAAGCACTAAGAAGCACTTTTCTAGAAAAGGTATTATAAGGTACTGACAATTCTGCTTATCTTTCAAATTATGAGATCCGTAACATCAGCCAGTTTTCAGCCTCTGTTGAAGTTCAGCTTTACATTCCATTCCTATCTTCAGCTTTATTGTCATGACTTTACTTTATTGTCTATACTGAGCGTTTTTCTCCCACATTCCCAAAGGAAAACACCATTCTTACTTTCTTTAAGCACTTGTATGACCTTGGAGCCTCGTGCTGTCTCTTTGAAATGTCCTGTCATCTCTGGCTACATAGCAGGGGTATTTTTGTCTCCTTGCATCTTTTTCGAGTGGGTTTAAGAGAGTGATGATTTTTCGAATATATTTATGGAAAGGAAAGAATGTTGGATGTTTTGTTGGCTCGACCTGGAAATGTTTCTTCTATAGTACTTCCTGTTTTTGCAGACCTTTTGTTAGATGTCACTGTAATGTGTGTCAGTCCTCTCAGCGGGCAGCTGTGGAAGAGGCAGTGGGACATTCTTTAGCTTTTGCCTCGTTTCCTGTTCTTTCCCACACTACTTCCTGTCCCGCTTGGACTTAATGTGTTGCTAAAATGTGCTTGCGTGTGTGTTTTGAGTAGAGGCGATTGAAGACAAAACAGTTTGTTTACAGCAGCTGACAGAACAGGAGATGGCCTATTAGATGCAGCTGTGCAATTGTGTCTTTGTGTGTATGTTTAGCCTGCATGTAGACATAAGGGGCCTCAACCATGTCTGGAAAGTGAAGCTTGTGCAGAGGTACAGTATGTTAAAGTGTAATACCATCAATTACCACTAGATGCTCCAAAATAACTCCAACTGACTCCCATTTATGGATAGGCTACAGCACCCCCCCCCGACCCTCAGGAGGATTAATAGGTAGAAAATGGATGGATGGATGGATGGATGGATGGACGGCCGGCCGGATGGACGGACGGCTGGACGGACTCCCATTTAAAAACTTAAGAACCTCCCAGATTTCTTCTGTCCGGGATTCATTCTGGTCTCATGTACTTCATTTGAACTCTATAATAATTGGTAAGGCTGTGTCATTAAAAGCCCATACCATGCAATTTAGTGCATCTAGGCATGTAGACGCAGTCAAGGCAACCTGCTGAAGTTTAAACCGAGCATGACAATGAGGAAGTAAGGTGATTTATATGACTTGAACATGGCAACCATCTCTAGGGTTTACAAAGAATACCATATTTTCTGGATTACACGTTGCTGTTCTTTGTATAGTCCGGCTCGGGGAACGACAAATATACCGGAGCGACTTGTATATTACATATTTCGAGTATTGGTTGTTTGTCACACTGACAGGCGCTAGAGGTCACTGTAGGCTTGTGTACCTGCATCTGCCACATCTGTATTACTGACAATTTAACATGTAGACATCACCAGTAACAACCATACCTGCCATCAGCTTAACACCGAACGTGTCGGTGCCATCACTTACCCGGTGAGGCGGGCCGCGAGCTCTTGCTTCTGGCGTCAAGCGTGCGGCCGCCCGGCCACCCGGCCGCGCACTTGTTGCGCATTCCCCGAACAAATGCGACGTGTTCTCCAGAGCGACTTATACACGTTTTTTTCTTCTTCATTATACATTTTTTGGCTCGTACGACTAACATTCCGGAGCGACATATCACCCGGAAAATATGGTAATCTTCAACAGAGAAAATATCCAGTGAGCAACAGTTCTCTGATGAAAA
This sequence comes from Pseudamia nigra, assembly GCA_029823295.1. Taxonomy (NCBI): domain Eukaryota; kingdom Metazoa; phylum Chordata; class Actinopteri; order Kurtiformes; family Apogonidae; genus Pseudamia; species Pseudamia nigra. The sequence goes on from JAQQAE010015129.1 coordinate 4,682, forward strand.
TATCTTGTTTACGCCAGAGTTCAGAGAATGGTCAGATTGGTTTGAGATGAATGAAAGGCAACAGTAACTGACATGACTACTGGTTACAACTGAATAATCCAGAGGAGCATCTATGGATGGATTACATGTTAATCCTTGAACTGCTGTCACTCAGATTTCCCTGGATGGTCCTCAGCGAGCCCTTTTTCCATTTAACCACATTTATAAGATGCACACATGCACCAATAATGCAGAGTGGGCCACTGTATCGCTCCTGTTGTCCTCGGGGTCAAAATGCCCTGCCACTGTGAGGAAACGGTACATACAGAAAATGAGGACAGCAGGAGGGGTATGAGAGAGTGGACAAAAACACAATGAATAAATATTTGGCTCTGCATTTTGCTTGCATCATGATAGTAAACCATGAAAGCAAAGAATGAGTCATCTACTAAAATTTCTTTGGAAATACAGTATATGCTTGTGCAATGACGATTAAAGTTTTTATAGAATAATAAGATACTCAAATTATCCACCTCATGTTTTTATCACTGCATGACTGAAAGAATCTGTTAAAACATCCCTCTCTGTCGCCAAAAATAACTCCACCTACGAAATCACCTCTTCACCCACTTTCACTATTTCTTTTTAAATTCTTTCATTCTTCCCCCTCCCCGTCGAGCCTACGGCAAAAAGAAATATTTACTTAATGTTTAGCAGAGATGAAAGAGCCAAGTCAGATGAAAGAGCTTTGTCATTAAGTCCTGTATTTACCCTGTCCAAATGTCAAGCATGATTTCTTCCTCTCTTGTAATTATCAGTTTAATTTCCTTGTGTTCATTCCTTGTGCCACTGTGAACCCACTTATAGCCACGTTGCTCCAGCCTCAGTCTGCTCTTCTGCCCTGTAATGATGGGTTTTCTTTCCCCGCATTTGTTTTGATTTGCTACTGGAGATTTCCTTCAAATGTAAGGCTAGAAAGCGAAGCGATCAGATTAACATCACAAAATGAAGCATTTTTCACACAGCAGGAAGTTAGAAGGTTTTTTTTTCTTTAGTAAGACATAAATAAGGAGTAGAAATGATACTGATATGACACTGTAAAATATCAAATTAAATATAGTGGCAGAAATCACAAAAATATCGCTTCACCCTTACCCACCAACAGCATGAATTCACAAATTGTTTAGTGGTCTGTGAGTTTTTATTTTAAAATGCATGACTTTTTCTGCATTTATAACTAGCATCTGTGCAAATCTGTGCTTTGGAAACACAGCCAACCCCATTTTAGGGCTGCAGACAAACATGCTGCAGTTTAGAAGCAATGATATAGACAGGGGTCTGCAGCCTTTACAGTCTGTAGAGCTGTTTTTTGAGCAAGTACAGAAAGATTTTTTTTAAAAAGTACCTAGAGCCGCAGAAAATATTCTATGTGCCAATGAAATATGACACATATTCTTTTTTAAACCTGTTTTTGGTTCATTCTTTCTATTTATAATTTATTCATTTTTTCATAATTTTCTTGATTATTTTTGATCAATTTGGATAATTTTTCCTAATTTTTGTTCATTTTGCATATTATTTGGTTCAGATGTTGTTCATTTTTGTTTTACTCCTTATTTTTTGTATATTTTTTGTCCACGTTCTTGTTTACAGTATATTCATTATATGGACTATTTTGTTAATTTTCTCAAATATTTTGTTAATTTTTATCCCTTTTCATTCTGTTGATTCATGTTTTTTACTCATCTTTGTGATTTGTTTAATTTTTCTGATTGTTTTGGCTTATTTTACGTATTATATTGTTTAATCTTGTTCATTTCCTTCATGATTTTGTTGATTTATTTTATTTGCATCTTAATTTTTGTTCATTATGTAGTTTGTTTTTCTTCTTTTTGTTGATTTACTGCTTAATTTGCTCATTGTGATTTATTATAATGTGTACCCTCCTTCAGTGGACAAAGCCACATGTGGCCCTGGAGCCACAGGTTGTGCACGCCTGAACTTAGAGGATGGAAGTTCAGTCCTCCTAGTTATATGTAGGGTGGGCATGTAAAGCGAAAATATTAACCCATAGTCTTGGAATGAATCGATTACTCAGCGATTTTCACCCTCTGCTGTGTGCGTCTGGTAATTTTACTTGGTGATAAAGGTAGTGTTCAAATAGTGAACTGTGGATTGAGCTGCTAGAACATGCTTTGCTCTGAAATGGCAGCATTTGCACTGTACTTCATTGCTGTTTATGTTTTCAAACTAACTTGAACTGAATTGTGCAGTTTCTTTTACCACTCCCCCATACGTCATCAAACTGAACAAAACTTTGGGGTTTGGTAGAACGCTCAGCACACAGATTACTAGGAATTCTTTTACTCACATAAATAAATTCCTGGAAATAAAAGTTCCTGGAAATATTGCTGGAAGACAGGCTACACTTGCCTTATCTGACATCAACCCCAGTAAGATTATAGTGAAGACCTGCAAGCTGTCTTCATGGTGTGTGGCAAAACTCAATTTATTCCATCTCAGTTGTATTTCTGTAGCATCAATCATAATCCAAGATTATCTCTAGGTGCTTCACAATCCAAGTCTGAAGCCTCAAAAGATTATACAAAGAGCAACCCCAGCAGAACCTCCGAGAACAAGTCTAAACACCCATTTATACTCTGCGCTAGTGCTTTGCATATCAAATGTTGTCAAACGTCGTTGGCATTTACTGTATACTCCAACGTGTACTTTATGTCCGAGTGGATGTACACAATACATCCAATAGCAGGCAGTGCCGAGTTCAAACTACTCTGTCCTCTAGTGTGGAGTTCTCTCTGAAAATACTAAGTGGAAAATGTTTTGTCATGAGTCATTTTGCTCTCAAACATTTTATTTGGAACTTCTAATAAGTGATCTGGTCCATATTTAACTTTTTGCTATAGTCCATATTTGAATATTTGCCATAAGATATTATGGCAAATATTCTGACAAATCACTGCCATGCTGGGTTGCCGGTGGGGTTGGGCCGAGTTGGATTTTTGTATTTTCTATTTATTCAATATGTTCATAGATTTACCTGATATACCCGCAACTGCAGTCGAGTGTAAGTGTAATATGACTATGTCTAACACTGCTTGTTGAAGTTTTAGTGCGTCCGTAGGCTAGCAGTTAGTTAGCTTTTCCTACACTCTGCTTGCACTGCCGCTGTACATCCAAATATGGTTGCATCCTGTTTTTGGCTCCAAGATGTCATCCAGGATGACACTAATATATGCAGTCTATGGCATAGCCTCTCCTCAAAAAGTTGAGCCGTTTCTGTTCATCTTTCGCTGTTTGTTATACGTTCTGTTCTTTTTCTGCTTCTGCCACACGGGCTATACTGCGCAACACTGTACCCATGACTTCCAGTGGTACTGCTCCGATTTCTACGCTGAGGACATATCCATAAGCTCTTTGAAAACGAACCAAACTTGATACTTAATGTACGATGTGACCGGAGGGAACGCCCTCTCTTCATGTGTATGCAAACTTAGCGTAGAGTATAAATGGACCTTAAGGCAATGGGAGGCAAGAAAAACTTCCTTTAATGGAAGCGGAAAAATCTCCAGCAGGACGAGAGCTCTGGGTAGGCGGCCATCTGCCCAAACTTACTGCTAATTAACAATTAACCTGATGTTTCAAAGATCAGAATGAACTCCGGTGCTTCATCTACATAGTCCCTCCCACCAAGCCATCCATGCACCCATCCACTATCTTTGGTTCAGGCCACAACGTTGACCCAGTGATCTGCTGACTGCTTCTGCAGCGCTACTCAATTTCACAGTTTGTTTGTTCTTGTTCATCTGAAACATTTGTTTTCATCTTTTCCTGGAAGAGTTCAGCTCTTCTCTGTCCACATGCTGACTCGCTTGTTTTTTTTAAGTAGTAGATGCTCGTTTCAGACTGTCAAAGAGAGGTCTGTGGGTCCATACATGCATGCACACACGCATTCATCTCGTTGTTTGGATAAACCGCAGACAGATGGACAAAACACACGCATGCACACACACACGCATGCACAGACACATCCCGTTGTTTAGATTTTCGTACCACAGGGTCCCTGGAGACCGGGGCAAGACTGAGGTCTATGGTGCCAAGAAGCATGAAACACAATAGTCTGCCCCCCATCACTCCTTCCCAAACTGAACAATAGGCATTCCTGACATTCCTCAAGACCTCTTCCTCACACACATAAACACACACACACTCACACACTCGTCCTCTGTTCTGGGTCTGATTAAAATCACAATTGTAAACGGTTTGGTTGTGACACTGTTTAGGGTGAAGTATGGACATTGTGGGTAGAGGAGAAGGAAGCTCGCATGTTTTTGTGTATCAGTGAGTGGGTTAACAGGATGAACTGAAAGAGGACAGCAGTCGCCCGAAGGAGAGGAAGTTACTTTTATTGAGGATGAAGGATACAACGCAAACAAGGAAAAAAACCCACAAAATTAATCACAACATTTTTGTCCTCAGTTCCCTTCCACCTCTGGAAAGTTGAACTTGAATAATGATGACTTTACCAGGTGATTTTTTTATTTTTAACTGAACCTTAAAAGATTGGAAGGATTTGATTAACTTGCACACAGAAAACAAATTGGCTCATAATTACAGTGCTGTTAAAAGTATTTTCCCCCTTCCTGATTTCTTATTCTGACACATAAATGATTCACAACATCAAAAAAAATTTTATAAGATACAAAATTCAGTTTTTAAACAATGATTTTAATAAATGAAGTCATTGTTTTTGAACAATGATTTCATTTATTAAGGAAGAAAACTATGCAAACCTACCTGGCCATATATGACTTAAGAAATTACATAAATAGAACAAAGTGAAGTTAATAGATTTCAAAAAGCAACACATCAGGCTGCGAGCTAAAGAAATGTAAGAACAGATGAGACAAAAATCTATTGACATGTATCAGTCTGGAAGGGGTTACAAAGCTGTTTGTAGAGCTTTGGAACAGCAGTGAACAGTGGTGAAACTACTGAGGAATGGCTGGCGTACCAAAATTACACCAGGAGCACTTCAATGACCCATCCAGGAGGTCGCAAAAGAATCCAGAACATATAAAGAACCGCAGGCCTCACTTATCTCATTGTTCATGATTCAGCAATAAGAAAGAGACACAAAGGCACATTTGTCAGAAAACATCCTGATGATCCTCAAGACTTTTGGAAAATATTATGTGGACTGCTGAGACAATAGGTGAACTTTTTGTACATCTGATGATGTACACTAACACATAATTTCATTAAAAGAACGTCATACCAACAGTCAAACACAATGGTGAAATTGTGGTCCAAGGCTTCTTTGCTGCTTCAGGACCTGGATGACTTGCCATAATTTATGGAATCATGAATTCTGTTCTGTACCAGAAAATCCTGAAGGCGAATGTCTGGCCATCACTTTATGATCTCAAGCTCAAGAGCACTTGGGTTATGAAGCAGGACAGTGTTTTGGAACACACCAGCAAGTCCACCTGTGAATGGCTAAGAAAAAATCAAAATCAAAATGAAGGTCTTGGAGTGGCCTAGTCAAAGTCACTTAAATCCAGCTGAGAAGCTGGACATGACCTTAAACAGGCCTTCATGCTCGATATCCTCTGGTGCAGCTGAATTAAGACAAGAAGAATGAGTTAAAATTCCTCCAGAGTGATTGCCAGTTATCGTGACACAGCCAGTTATTAGGTTTCGGGTACACATATCTTATCACATAGGGCCATGTAGGTTTGGATAACTTTTTCTCTATAAAGAAAATCTTCATTTAAAAATAGCACTTTTCATTTACTCAGGTTATGCTTGTCTAGTAATTTACTATGTGTTTGATCTGGAACATTTAAGGGTGACAAATATGGGAAAAGTGAGGTATCAGGAAGAGGGCAAATACTTTTTCACAGCACTGTATTTAAAGAAAGTGTCATATCCTGTAAATCATCTTTAAACTGCTAGTCTTAACTCTGGCAGTTTGTAATGTTCCTTTTAGTGGTTTCCAAAGTGTTATAGACCAGCAGATTAATCCATAATAACATCATCTTTTATGTATTTAGCTGATTGATTGATAATGTAAGTAAGTGTTAGTTGCAGCTGGTGCCTGCTGTGTGTGTGCACTTATGTGCTCAATGCGTGTGGTCTGCTATAGTTTATCTGTCTCCTCTGGCCTGGTTTTTATTAACTGGTCCATTAAACTGCAACTCCGTGATACATGACACTTGTCTGACTACACACAAACACACACACTCACAGACACAGTGAATGTCTCCGATGCACTGAATTCCTTGAGGCCTCCTGGTGCACACACATGTTAAAAAGATGTTTCTGTGTTGTAGAACAGAAGATGAACCAGGATGTAAAGTGTCATTGTAATAAATCAGATGTTTCACCTATTATTTTAACATAACTCAAAGCTGTGTCTTAATGCTGCCAACAGGGATTAATTTTAGAATCCTACTTTAAAATTAAGGGTGCACAATACTAGGGAAATGGGACATTGCAATATTTTCTTTGTTTTTTTCTTTGGAAATATGAAATAAAAGAAATGGATGAATATGCATTTAAATAGCTCTTCTCTACAGTAATTGGGTTACTTCTATTGGTGAATGCACAGAAGAAACAGAGTCTAGAGATTCGACAGGAAGGCAGTAGCATCTAGGGCCAAAAATGCTATCCTGACAGACAAATTCATCTTTTTTTAGTTTAGTTTTAATGTCAGTATACAGTATTAACTCTTAAATACAAAGGCTGACGACAGTAAATTTAATCTTCTAACCTGTGTTAATCCTCATTGTATTGTTACCATCCTCATTGTGGGGGTTGAGGATGCCACCGCTGCTACCTGGCGTGTTTGCCTCTGGGTCACGCTACCTATCAGACATGGAACATTCCTCATTTGTTAACGCCATCTTCCACAAAATGGTTCATTATGTGTTCTGTTTTTCCACCTTCAAACTAGAGGTCGACTGATTATCGGCGCCGATATTTGACGTAGGAATTTTGACGTATATCGTATCGGTATTTGTTTAATCCGACAAGCCGATATCAAGAAATCAATTAAAAACTGTTTTATTTCGACTCAGACGCTGCTGCCCCTCTCTTTCTCTCTCCTGCCACTTCTGTCTCCAGCATGGTTCCGCCCACGGCGCCATCTGATTGGTTAAGCAAGCCACTGTATGTGTAAGTGGCAGAGCCAATAAACGGAAACTGTCCTCACACACACAGACAGTGGAGAGGTGTGTGTGAGAGGACAGCGCAAAAAAAAGTGTTTGCCCTTTCCGGAGAGCAAACACGTGTCGAAGGTAAACGCAGAAAACTCTCCCGAAATTGTAATAAACATCCCACTGCTCGGTATCTCACAACTACTTCCAACTTACAGTGTGCAGCAGAATAACATACGAGCGGAGTAAACATTAGCAGCTCTGCTAAGCTAGTAGTACCTCCCGACATGTCTGTGAATTACTTGAAACAAT
>JAQQAE010015131.1:0-12150 GCA_029823295.1 Pseudamia nigra
TGGTCTTTCTTACAAATTGTAGCGAATATAGTTGCTTAGCTTGTTCCTTTTTTAAGTTAATTTTACATTATATTATTTTACCCTTTATTTATTATTATTGTTATTATTTTTTTATTATATGAAGGTTTTTTTTTACTCTGACTTAGTGAGCAGTGGTCAAATGTAACTGGGTAAAAGTACATTATTTTCATCACAAATGTAATAGAGTAAAAGTAAAAAGTATTTTGTACAATTTTTTTTAAAATCTACTCAAGTGCATGTAAAGGAGTACTTGAGTACTACCCACATGTGATTATATCTTCTTTATATATTCATGGATTACTCTGACATTCACTAACTGAATCTTAACATTCATAGTGACAATATGAAACTGCTCTGTCACTTCCTCCGGCTGTTTCTAATTCTCTGTTTGTTTTTCTTCCCTTTCTATCGACTACTTCCCCTCTCTCTCCCTCATATACATGTGCATTGTTCACCTCCAGTCAGGCGTATTAGATGGCTGCGCAGTGTCTCTGCTGTATCCTGCTGGTAATCCACTTCCTTCTAAAACACTTCCCTTTCCCTTCCCAGTTACATTAACATGTACAACAAACTCCTACACCATGCAAAATGCACGCACAAAGATCATATGCACACCTGCAGACCCTGCCACCTGAGACACTTATTCACATTGCATTGTTGCTCTTCTTTGATATTTTGTCTCTCTGTTCCTGGTTGCACCCCGAATTCTTATCCTTGTACCCTCCCTGCAGCTACTGTATGACTAATAACATTAAATCCTTTTGAAATATCGATTTTAATGTGCTCCCGAAGTGGTTTCGATCCACATGTTAGATGCAACAGAATGACTCACCCTTCGCTCTCATCTTGCACACTCCGGATGTAGAAAAGCACAAGGCATTGCTCTATTTTCTCATTTTTATAGAATCGCCTCTTCTGTTGCTTCCATCTATTTTGGGTGACACACATGCACACCTTTGTATCTACGGATGTAGGTCAAATGTTGCACTTGTTTTGACTCTCGACTCGGAAGCGGGTCAGTTGAACAGTTATGTATGTTTTGGCCCAGATATGTTAACCTACATTGCTTCTTTTAATTGGGGGGAAAAGGGGAATAAAGAGAAAAGAGACCCCAAGGTGTGACAGTCATAACAATACATGCAAGCATATTTGATATCGGGGTGGGTGGACAACTGTATTTTTCCATTCCTGCCTCCTGCAATTTATCACTAATCTTGTTGGCATGGGAAAGACTGCCATAAACAAAACAACTTATGCCTTGGGCAGATTTGTATGGAAGTAGTTCACTGTGTCTCTTTAATTACATTTCAATAATGGTGGTAGTGTTTGAAAGACACTGCAGTCTCTGCCTCAGATCTCTGTGTAAATAATAAAATCATCTTGTCCAATTAGCTCATTCAAAAGACAGTTTACAAACAGCATAGCAGGATAATCAAGACTAGTGCAGCTCCTGTTCTAAGCCAGCTCTGATTCTACCATCTACAAAGCAGTAGCATAGTTGAACACTAAGAATGCCTACCCTGTAATACAGAGACACTGTAATTAGAGAGAAAAGGGGCTTTTAGATTCTGAATTGTCTTTTGAGGGAGTTCAAAGGCAAGACACAGCAGCTGCACTGAACACTGACGGCATATGAGCTTTAATGTGGAGTTCATGTTGCAGTTGAATAAGTTGATTATTGCAGTTGTCCATGACAGGCTCTGCCATATTTAGGATAGATGACTAAAGAAAATAAAGGAGTCCTTGTTGCATTTTAATGCATTACTGCTTTTGAGGGTATATAAAGATCATAGCAATGATTGCTGTAGGGTCCTTTGCAGCATTCAAATGTGACCTGCAGCAAGTAAAATTTCATGTAACTGGTAGGGCCCTGGGATTTAATTGTCCCATACTGAGAAAATCAATCTTTAGTAGGTTTTAGGGTATATACTGTATGAACTGTGTGGTGTAGAATAAAACATATGAATATATAAACCTGCTTAGTACTACCAGTCCTGAGAAATCACTACAACAAGATGGACAATAGGAAACACTACGTGCAAAGGATTTTTGTGATTTGTGACATGACAAGTCATGACTAATCCTAGTCCAGATCTAATGCGTTAGTCCTGCACAAAATACTGTATATTAAAATCAACTGCTTTACTCGTTTTAAGTTTATTTGGTTGCTAAATTTTTTTAATTTTTGTTCATTTTTCTTGGCATATTTTTTCTTGGCATTTGGCATATTTTTCCTTAATTTTTTGCTTTTCTTTGCTCATTTTGTGTAGTGTCATTTTGTCAGAATATGATCCCAGTTCACCTTGGGAATCACCTGCTGATCACTCAGAGACTATTTTCTCATAAAAATCAGCAGATATGACAGAAAAGAAATTCTATTCACTTTATTTGGTCAATACCCTTATAGAAGTATTTAATAGACACATATAAACACTACGGATATAAATGTTAAGTATTAACGGTGCAGTCAGTGATGCTGGCAAACTAGCTAGTAGCCCAGAGTTTGTGACAGTCTGTTGTACATGGTATAAGACAGGCGACCTCCCAGTTATCACAGCTTGCAACCTCATAGGTGCACAAGCTCATGCACTCACTTGCAGAGTTGAACAGTCACAGCAGTAGCTGCTACAGAGATAGCTATTGTAGCTTATCTAACCACAGGACGGTGGAGGAGATTCTTTCAACATCTGATACAGGTAAAAAGAAGAACAGACATGCTATATTGACAACTGTGAGGTGGTAAGACGATTTTCCTGGCAGGTCATCTGTTTAATCATTTATATTGGTCTATAACAACCGATCAGCTCCTATCTATAATACTCTCTCTCTTTCTCTCATGTATACCATCTACTGGCACAATGGACTGTTTAACATCTCATCCCGTGTTTCTATGATTCTAAGTTCACCCATACATGTGTCATGCTTCTTTCACTGAGAATGTTTCAGATTAATACCATGAGAAAGGAAGTGTTGCCTTTTCATCTGAAACCAAGCTACATTGTTAATGAGGTTATGAAGGTGTTTAACTTTCCAATCAACTACTACATCTGTTGTGTGCAGGACTAACATGTGTACACAAGGACTGCCTACCAGATACTGTACATCAAAACTACACTCTCTACTCTTTTGCCTGTTGAAAAAAGAACTAAAGCAAGCAATGTGTCATTGTGAAAGTTTTCTACCCAGCGGGGAAAATCAGAGTGCTATATGAGGTGTTCTGAAAATGCTGCGCTCTCAAAACAGTAGTGTTTGCAAATCCACACTCATCAGCTGTTTCCTGATATAGATCTGCCTGCACTGGTTTTGCGCTCAAACACGCTGGATAACCACAGAGAGCTGAGAGTGAAATAACAGTTTCAGACAAACAGTGTGATAAGATGACATTTGTGTGGAGGACTAAGTAGAAAGTTAGGGTTACACAATATCCTGGTAATTCCTTGTGCATGAGTTGCCTAAGGCCTTGAGGCATTATGAGTGTTTTCATGTGAAATTATTTGTAAGCTTTACTTTGAAATATTTGGAATTTCTGGGCTGAATGTGCAGGTGGTAGTGACTCATGAAGGTTTTTGTTAACGAATAATGCTTTGAGATGCCCATTAAAGAATGGCATTCCTGCTATGTGAGTATACAGTATACATGTACTAGGTGTGTGGTGCTGCATCAAAGTGAAATGCATTCCTGAATAAATGACTAATGACCCACTGTTATTTGAATACCTTCACAATAGCAGCCCTTAAGCAAAGAAGAGTTTTATCTTTCTTTTTTATTATTATTTTCAACATTGTACATTAATAGTGAAGGCATCCAAACTGTGAAAGAACACCTGCAGAATCATGTAGTAAACAAAAGCGTGTCAAACAGCCCAGAACACATATTTTCATTGCACAAAGTAGCCGCATTTAGGTTTGATGGCAGCTTTGCACACATTTGTGACTTGTTAAGAGTTAATTTGTGTCATTTCTTGCCCTCTTAATGCGCACTTAGACCATCAGTTGTCTTGTGCAGAGAAAGGGTGGGAACAGAATCAATAGAATCCCCCTCTTTTTCCCCCCACTGTATGAGGCGCCAGTCAGCTGCCGCATCATTAGGGAGCACTTAACATGAGCGCACCTTAATGTCAAGTAAAATTTCTTGTATGCATGCTTGGCAATAAAGATCATTTTGATTCTGATTCTGATTATATTGGTCGGCTATGAATGGTCAGCTTCTAGCTAGTTTATCAAAAGTGTTTCCTGCCATAATACAGATTTGTACAGTAGTTGTAGTAGCACTAATAGGGCTTATGACTCACAGGGACAACTGATGGTCAAAAGCACATTTAAAAAAGCAAGAAATGGCACAAGTTAATTTTTGACAATAAATCTTTTTTCACAGTTTGGATGTCTTCAGTATTAATGCACAATGCTGAAAAGCACAAAAATAAAGAAAATATACTGATGAAGAAGGTGTGTCCAGACTTCTGACTGGTAATGTAAGAACACTAAAATATGAACAAGGATGATTAATGCACATAATAGTTCTCATTTAGTTGTTTTAATTCACACAGCTTATGTACACAGTTTTCATCAAACTACTGTACATATGTTTACTCATCTGCTTTGTAATGTTCATGCACACCGTACAGATGCCATACACCTTTGGGTCATGTGTAAAGTGTGCATGTCCAGTAGAATACAACTGTCTTAAGAGGGCATTTTCCATACTCATATATGTTTATCTGAAGCATGTTTTTCTGTTGTTATTATTTTGTTTGTGTCCCCTCTGAAACAGCAAACTCCAGTGGCTTTAGTGGATTCCCTGATTCCAAAAATACCCACCGTGAGCTGTTTACTCCCTCACAACCAGTCCACCTCATCTGTGACCTCATCACTGTTTTGCTAAAAACACAAAGACGTGATCTATTTGTGTCACTGTGGCTAAAAAAAGAGCAGCTGTTCTAAAAATAGACTGTAAACCATAAACAATAGGGCAAGTTAGCTGTTATTACAGAGCTCAATCTCTGACAGCATTGCTAAGATTACAGGAGTTAGGAGTCAGAAGAGACTGAAGCTTTATTGTTGCTGACGTGGTGCTTGCTGTCATAATGACTGTGCAGAAAAAAAGACTTGGAAACAATCTACACCTGACCTTTGCTTCACCAGGAAATCCAGCTACAGCTCAGGTTTAATGCTGCCCTTGGACGGGTTTCAACAAGGTGGGGGAAGCTTTCTAAATATAGTCAAACAGGCAACAATAAAGACACTTACATAAAACCTTATCTAAGGACATTTCCATTTAGAGGCTGGCTGGGGGGATTTCTCACTGAGAACATCACGCATTTACTGTGTTTTTCAAAGGCCCTTTGAATGTGTTTCTGTAAGATATAGTGATAACTTATTGCTCACATTCTGCCTCACAACCATACCGGATCAGCCCCAAACTCCCTTTCCCATTGGTCTCTGTTTCCTGATATCATTTGTCTCAACAGCAACATGCATACTCAGCTCCCATACCCCACCTCTTTGTTTCCAGCTTAAGGCTGTACTGCCTGTCATGTCTTTAACCTTATACAAATGTGATCTTTTGAAGATGCCCCAAATTAATACTTTTTAACAACCACACTGGAATAATCCTGTTCAATCCTGTATGTTTTTTTATACTCTTTACTCACCCCTATTCCAATCTTTGATTAATCAGTTCAAAGGAGCCAGCATATGGGTGCTCAGATCAGAGACTGCTATACACGCACACACTGACACACACACAGGCAGATAAGCACAAGCCAGGATTAAAATACAGAAGGTGGGACTGCTATTGTGGCAGCATTATTGCTCATTAAAGCATATTTCTGGGGGGATTTTGGGTTGGTGTGTGTGCAGGGGGATTTCAGGGGTGATGCCCACAGAGTGATTAGCAGCCTCCAGATGTTCCTAACATTGTCTTTCTGACCACTGACAAAACAACCATATGGCCTCTGTATGCAGTGTGTATTTGCATGTGTTTGTATGGGTGTGTCTTCCAAAGGGAGAACAGGCATTGCACAAAGAAAGATCACGTTTCAACCACCATGTCTGTTAGCTGAATGCTTAAAAAGATGTTCTTAAAATCAATAAAACGACTCACTTTCGTATGCTATAAGGAATGACCCCAGGATGCACTGGCTCATACTATGATGACAATCATAGTATGAGCCAGTAAACAATAAAATCCTGCAAGAACACTTGTTTCTTAGAAAAATGAAAGACAAGCATGTGGAGATCATTTAGATAAGATTTTGTCCTATTTCAAAAATGCACTGATCTCAGGTCATCGTACGAGTTGTACATTACAGAATTAACTCAATAAAACCATTTGTTCTGTGGTTTCCAGTGAAGAGAAACATGGGTTCAAGTAAATAATGATTCCCAAAGATGGTTTCTACAGTCCTTTCCCATCTGGGACAGAAAAAATGAAGTTTTCTTAAATCTTGTTAAATTCCTGACAGTGAGATTAATTCTGCCGTCTGTCCTGATGTGTGCCAGTGTTGCTGATTAATACATTATTTTGAATTCAAACTGACTCTCACAGCCTGGAATGGAGCAATATAGTCCCATCCCTTCAACCAGTTGGAAAATCAATGAGCCCGACAAGTACGCTGGTTAACATTGATTTTTATTTAGAAATTCACTCTATAGAAACATACAGTCATCTCTACCTCATCATCAAAGTGGGATTTTTGAACAGTATCATATTCATTTTTTAAGTGTTTTTGACCTTGCATTACATATAACTGAGTTTCAAAAAAAAGTTTAGCCACTTTCTAAAATGGAAATAAAAACAAAATAGATCATTTGCAAAATGTAAAATCCCCATTTAACTGAAATCAGCACAAAGACAATAAATCAAATATTGAAGCTCCATTCTTTTTGGAAATAATGCACCCATTTTGAATTTGATGCCAGCAACATATTTCAAAAAAGTTGAGCCAATGACAAAAAAAGTGGTGATATGCTTAAAGAAAACACTTAGTGAAACATCTAACTGTTTATTAGGTAATTGAAAGAGGTTAGTAGGGTGAGTGGGTATGACATGAATATCTCAGAAAGGCTGAGTCTTTAAAAAGTAAAGATGATGAGGGGCTCACCTTTCTGTGCAAGACTGCACTGGTAAGTAGTGCACCAATTTAAGAATGGAGGCTGTGTGTTCCAGGCTGAAGTGGAGGGCAACCATCCGGCTGGTTGTCAGCACTCAGTTCAAAAGCCAGCCTCTGTGATGGTATGGGGTTGCAGTAGTGCACATGGCATGCAGGTAAATAGACAGATTCCTTTATGGTCACAGTAATCAAATTCAATGAAATTCAAGGCTTGAGGTATAAATCAGAACTCTTTATACTTACAAACAGAAATATAAAACTCAATATAAAATAAAAGATAAAAGCTAATAGATAAGGCAGAATAATAAATACACACACCCTCCTCATACTCACTCATGCACCCCCACTAACATAAAGACAAAACATGCACACTACTCCATTGCACACACACGCATAAACGCACCCTACTTACATAAAATCAATGCCAACATATGCCTCAAGCATGTTTAACTAATTGCACATTTCACATAACAGGTAACTTGCATATTTGTGAGGGTAACATAGATGGTGAACAATATACACAGGTAAACATATGCTACCGAGTAGTTTAAGTTCAAGTTTGCAAATCATCACATTCTGTTGTTATTTACATTTTACGCTGCTGTTCATTTTCTGGAGCTAAAGTGAATTGAATAAATTTAAATTACATTTTATGATTGTTCAAATGAGCATTGCAGAGGCATTCGGAGTTCACCAAGTGCAGCACCATCGGTTTTAGGTGTGTAAACCACATCAAACACATCCTCACTTCCCTCTTTTTATGTCTCACTATCGTGTTCATTTTTTTCCCATCTTTCTTCTTCCTTCATCTTTTCAGCTGTAGTATCCACACCGCTTGCTTCTTTTCATCCTATTCTTTCTAACTCCCCTTTACAGTTCACCACTTTTTGCTTCCCATATGCCGCAGTCATGTAGCCTAAAGGTGTGAACCTGTGTGTAAAGACAGAGAAAGAAAAAGCAGAGTGAGACTAGACCTGGCTGAGCTGTTTTGAAGAGCAAAGGTTGTCATTAGGTGTTTGTTAATGTAAAGAGAAACTCAGCCACTGTACAGGACTTGTTATGCGTGTAAATCCCCTCTAGGTATAAACAGCGCTGAAAAAATGCAATAAAACAGAAAGAGTTAAGCCTTGGATAGATTAAATTCTGCTCACTGTTCTAGTTCTGAATGCATTCCCTGTATAATATTACTTAATTCTCATGTAAAGTGCTGACTGATAACATAGGGTCAAACAGATGTAAACATAAGAAGAGCCCTCTGAATATTAGAGGACTTGAGGGATTACATATTCCTGGAGGTAATATGTTGTATCCATGGGAAACCAGGTCAGTGTGTCAAGCAGCTACCAGCTATGTATTGACTTCTTTGTATGCAAGAACCACCCAGCTCATTGTGGCTCACCCTCCAAAAGGCCTCTTCTTTAGCTGTTCGACTGGTGACATCTTACGTCTCATTAACTCTCACCCAACAGGTGAAAGCACAGCTGCAAAATCTGCATACATCTGTCACAGAAGAGTAGCTGGTCAGAGGCAGAGAAAGAGGGAGTGGTATGTGTCACAGCTGTTCTCATATTGTACATATGGAGCATGGTGACATGGTGGTGCAGTAGGTAGCACTCGTGCTACCCACTCGGGCAGCAGGGTCCTTCTGTGCAAAGTTTGCATGTTCTCCCTGTGTCTGCTTGAGTTCTCTCCAGGTACTCCAGCTTCCTCCCACAACCAAAAACATGCACTAGGTGAACTGGCTACTCTAAATTGTCCATAGTTGTGAAGGTGAATGATTGTCTGTCTGTCTGTATAGTCATGATACAAATAAAATTGAATGGAATTGGATACTTATTAGGACACATATACTAGCCATGTTGCTCTGTTTGGGGGTCACAACTTTGCATTTCTCAAGGGTTTGACTCATAAAATCTTCAAAATATATACAGTACAAAATGTTGAGCTGAGTAGATAAAGGTTAACGAAACAGAAAGTGATACTTTGTAAAATGTTAAAATCATCATTTAGTTAACCCAAAGACAACACATCAAATATTAAAACATGCCAGAAACACATTTCAAAAAAGTTGAGGCAAGGTCATGTTTATCACTTAGTTGTATCACCTCACCCTGTACAACACTGGGAACGGAGGAGGCTAGTAGCTGCAAATTTCAATGGAAAGTGTTCCCTTCTTTCTTGATGTAGGATTTCAGCAGCTCAACAGTTTGGGGTCACCTTTGTCATATTTTACATTTCATAATGCACCAAACATTCTCAGTAGGTGACATTCCTGCAGGCAGGCCAGTTTAGCACCTGGACTCTGTGCTACGGAGCCATGCTATATATGTGCAGAATATGGTTTGGTGACAGTCGCTCAGGAGGTAGAGCAGGTTGTGCAATAACTGGAGGGTTGGTGGTCCAAACCCCACTCTGTGTATCAATGTTAATGGATGTTTGGTGGTGGTCAGAGAGACTGTTGCTGCAGATTGGGAGCCATATTTCCATCAGTCTGGTCCAAAGCAGCTGTGACAACAGATGTAGTTTATCATCACCAGTGTGTGACTGTGGAGGGAATCAATGTTGGATTCAGTGTAAAATACTCTGGGATTTTGTGGTACCCAGTCCATTATTATTATTATTATTATTATTATTATTACTGAAACAAATATGGCCTCCCATGAAAAAGACTGTCTTGTCAGCAGCATGTGTTGGTCCAAAACCATATATTGTTCATCATCAGTGTTGCCTTCATAAATGTGCAGGTTATCCATATCATGTGCACTAATGCATCCTCATATCATCACAGAAACTTTCTTTGAACTGAGAGCCCTCCTCTCCTCTTTTAACTAACAACAACAAACATCATTTGATGTGATATATTTGTGTCACTTTCAATTAATTAAGAAGTTTCTGGGTTTTACAGAAATTCAATTTATTTACATTTCAGCAGTTCAACTTTTTTTTTGGAAATGTTGTGGGGCAAACTCAATGTAAACTATTTTCTTTTTAGGTTTCATAATGTTCTGCATGTCTGTGATTGGTGATTAAAATTCTTTGCAAGTAAGCCCTTAAAGCTTATTTTCCACATAAAAACAAATTCACGTTTCCCCTCTCCTTTCACTCAGCCAACAGTTTTTTGGGGGTTCCCTGTGTTCAGGCTGATAAGTGAGACCTAATCATACCACTTCCTCATTCACTCTGATTGATAGTTCATTATCAGTCGCTTTGACCAACCACAGCTGAGCGTGGAGGTCAGAGGTCTGAAAAAGATAGATAACCACCTGCTGGAACAGTTGGGCGCCTCTGTATATCACATGCTCTGTATACTGCGGGAGTGTGTTGATGTATGCATGTTAAGTCTTCAGGAGATTCTGTGAAGGTTGCCTTTGTTCTGTCAATGAAAAACAAGTGAACAGATGTTTTGGTTCAGTGTGATGACCAGTAACTTCTTAGAAACATCTTGTGAACAAAGGTCACCTATGAAATAAGCTGAACATTGTATTAACATAAAGTATGTTGACCACTGTGGATAATCAAGATCATGCAGAACAGGGCACTATGAGCCACAAGTTTACAGAACAATTAGCAAGTATGATTTTCAGGCAACAGGACTGTTGGTTGTTCTCAATAGGGGTTGCAGACTCATCACATCTGTGTTAATAGCTACCTTTACCTTGTTTGCTCCACCCAGTCAGTCAGGGTTAGAGCACAAATGACAACTCACCAACAAAGACCCTGTGCCCCCACCCAGATGAACACAGGAAAAAGGTATTAACAAGAAGACAGGGTGGGTTGAAAAGCAAAAGGCGTTAAAACTCTGTTACTGCAAAGAACAGAAATCTAAGCAGCCCTCGCTGAGTCTGAAATAATACTTCAATTGTTAATGTGCTTTAGATTATTTATGAAGCTGTTGCTCATATTAGTGCAAAATAAATCACCTTCAGGACTTTTACAATGATACAAAGGGTTACTGGGACACTTCCTTGGGGACTATTTTCTCTGCCGAGATCTACATTTTTATTGGACAAGCTATCAAACCAGCACACTTAGGACACTACCTATTCACCAGAATCAAATGGCACTATCTGTTTCTGAAAATTAAACCAAAAGTAAGTTCCACATCATATCAGCATATTGAGATCTTTGAGTGTCGGTAGTGCAGTTTTTTTTCTTTCCAACAAGTGATTAGGTTTGCAAAAAATTATCTGGGCTTTGTTTAATACAGGAAAAAGCTTCAAAAGATATAATGAGTTAGTATTATCTGTCAAAAAGTTGGATATTGGTTTCCACATGCATGCTGTATTAACATATACCTTGAAAATAGATGAAACACATTTACTGGACACTTGGTGTATTTATTGATGTGACACCTCAATAGATGCCCCAACACAAAGCTTATCTGGACAAAACTGGGAAGCAGTTCTTGGAAGGGATAATGTAAATAATGCATATAATAACGTCTTACAAATTTTCACAGCTCTCTGTGATTTACACTGTCGCATTAAAACATACACAGAGAAATTTACAAGCCAATTGAACCCATGGATAGCAAAAAGCCTAATTAATGTGTGCAAGAAGAAAAATGCTACATACAGAAAATGTATCAGGGGAAGAACTTTGTTGGCAGGATCTAAATATAAAAAATATAAGAATAAATTAACTACCATAATAAGAAATTGTAAAAAAAAAACTATTACAGGAATTTACTTGAAAAAATAAAAACTACATCAAAGGTCTCTGGAACATACTGAACACTATCATTAGAAAGGATACTGAGGAAAACATCTCCCAGTTTACATTATAGAAAATGGGAAAAAAAGAAAAAATCTACACCCTACAAGTTTTTGAGATGGGTGGCATGATTGTTTGTCATTTGAGGGTGCTACTGCTAGTTTCAAGACAAGATGCAATAACTTGAAATTTGAATTTGAAATTTACTTGAAACTTGCCACAACTATTGACAGTGGCGTGCACAGAGGTTTAGAGGGGCAGGTGCTCAACCGAGAAAAAAGGGCACCCCCTTTGTGTCGCCCTGC